>JAJHSJ010000004.1:17478393-17553453 GCA_021015155.1 Magnolia officinalis | reverse complement strand
TTTTTTCCCCAAAACTCTCCTGCCCGAGAGAGAGGGAGGGAGAGAGGGAGAGGGAGAGGAGAGAGAGAGAGAGAGAGAGAGAGAGAGAGAGAGAGAGAGAGATGTGTTTGAAGTAGGGAAACGGGCATCCTCTTGACAGCCAGACCCAAAGACGAAGCAGCGTCGTCAGCCAAATCCACTGACGGAAGCGGATGGGCTAGTGTAAAGTTAGTTGCGGCTAATAAGAAGGTATGTGTTATATCCAAACCGTCCATCCATTTGACAATATCATATTAAATCAGAGGTATTGTGTATATCCAAACCGTCCCAACCATTTGACAATATCATATTAAGGGTTAGGACAAAAAATAAAATAGATCTAACCATTAAGTGGACCACACTACGGAAAGCAGCGGGGCATGGATGTCTACCATTGAAACTTTTTTTGGGTTCACAGACGTTTGGATTAACATGAAATTTGTTTTTCCACTTCATTCAGGTCTTTGTGACCTTAAGAAAAACAGATTGGATTAAAAGAAACATTATGTGGCCCTACAAATTGTTTAACGGTGAAAAATCATCATCTCCGCTGCAATTTATGGTGTGGTCCAGATGATCTTTGGATTTGATTCATTTTTTTGGATAATGCTCTAAAATGATCTCTGAAACTAGATGAACGGTATAGATATGATAAAATACATCACTGTTGGGCCATGTAACGTTGAGTCCTTTGGACCGTTCGTACAACTCGGAGCTCAAGGAGCGTAGTGCTCGTCTTCGCATGACACGTACCTACAGCAGGTACGTATAGCTGGCCTTAGCTATATAGTTATAGCCTCTGTTAAGCTGCAACAGCACGCTCTTATTATAGTGAGTAAACTAATTTGGGGCCCACCGCGAATGCGTGTAGTTCATCCACAAACCATCCATTCGTTTTGCCAAATAATTTTATGGGTTCAACCCAAAATTGATGGGTATACAAAGCTTAAGTGGACCATACCACTGGAAAAGGTGAATGGTGAAAGTATTGATTTCAACCGTTTGAAAATTTTCTAAGGCCCTCAGGGATGTTTATTTGTCATCCAACCTGTTCATAAGATCAGAAAGATATGGGTGAAGGGAATCACAAATATCAGCTTGATCGAAACCTTCTGTTGTCACCAACAATTTTTTAATGGTATATATGTTCAATTCACACTGTTTTTAGTGGTGTGGTCCATTTGAGGGTTTGGATATACTCAATTTTTAGATAATGCCCTAATATAATCTTTCAAAAGAGATGGACGGAGTGGATAAAATGCATGAATGCCACTGGGGCCCACTGAGTTTACTTAGTACGCATCCGCCGCCCTTGTACCGTTGTACAAAGCTTCTTCAAGAAGCTAATACAGCTTCTTCAAGAGCTACCTTCGTACAAAGCTTCTTCACAAAAGCAAACCTTCGTACAGGGAGTCATTTGGTCTACTGAGTAAAGTGTGTGGGGCCCGTTTCAAAATCTTTTTGGTTTATCCACATCGTTCATCAGTTTTTTCAGATCATTATAGGACATTATCTAAAAATGAAATAATATTAAAAGATCGTCTCGACCACACACAAATAGAATTAGAAAAATGATTTTCGCCATTAAATAATCTGTTGTGGTCTACTGGGATAGTTAGATCTGTCTTATTTTTCGTCTCAAGCCTTAATACAAGGTCACAAAATGAATGGGACGGTTTGGATATAAACACATATCCCATGATTAAATCCACACAACTAACTATTTATAATATAAAACCAAAACTTTGCATGTATTTAAAAAGCAAACTACGTGCCGTTATAAATATATAGTGAAAACATGAGTACGAAAGTGAAAAGCTCTTTCAGAACTATGTAGGGGGCCCACTTGATGTATATGTTTTATCTAAGCCGTTCATCCATTTTGACATATCAATTTAGCCCTTGATAAAAAAAATGACATATATTAAAGGTTGAGTGGACCACATTATATAAAAAAGTTTAAATTAAATTTACATGTCCGAATCGTATACAACTGGATCCGACTCAGTTTTTTCTGTCCGGGTTCGGGGAAGGTGAATTATTTATAGGATCTGTTCGATTCAGGGTTACTCGCGGATTTGATTCCGGATCTGATCGGATTCGGGTCCAAGCCACTGCTATTTCGGATCTATCGGGTTAAAACCAAATCCGTTCCGATCAGGGACCGATGCCCACCTCTAGACATAATAAACTGGAAGTTGCTTTCCTTTAGACTCTTTGATGAGAGCCGAACTTACAGTCAAGGAGAGATCGCCAAGTAGAGGAGCAGTGGCTCCCCTTTCTCTGGCTTAGATAGCAATGGGGGTGACCCCATATACTGCTTCAGTTGTTGGAACGCATGCTCACATTCCGTGGTCCATCAGGCCTTCTTATTACCCTTCAGCTGCTAGAAGAAGGGCATGTACTTGTCGGTTGCTCTGGAGACAAACCGACTGAGGGCAGCTACCCTCCCGGCGAGGCACTGGATCTCTTTCAAGGTTCGAGGAGAGCTCATGTTTGGGAGAGCATTGACTTTGTCCGGGTTTGCCTCGATCCCCTTTTAACTGACCTGAAAGTTGAGGAATTTTTCCGAGCCCACGCCAAATGTACACTTGGTTAGGTCCAGCCTCATCTGATACTTTTGCAAGATAGAGAAAAGCCTCGGCGAGGTCAGATATGTGGTCAGCTGCTTTGACGCTCTTTACCGGATGTCGTTGACGTAACCTCTATGGTTCGGTTGATCTGACGAGCAAACCATTTGTTTACTAGTCGCTGGTAAGTTGCTCCTGCGTTCTTCAGGCCGAAGGGCTGGAATCTAGGGGTAGTTATTAGGGCTGAAAGAAAGGTCAGGCGGGTTGGGTCGAGTTGGTTGCTCAACCCTAGCCCAACTCAGGGTTCTTAGACCTCAACCCTAACCCAACTTCGGGTTGGAAATTCTCAACCCAAGCGAGCTCGGTCAGGTTAGTCGGGTTGGTACGTGATAATATTTTCGTTATACATTAGCCTATTATATTTCAATACACGCCTTATTTTTATACATGCGATTTGATTAATTATATGTAGTTATTTATCAAAAAAAAAATTATAATAATATATTTTTTCTAAACAAACAAGCTCAAAGATAAGACAATACTCCTTAAAACACACAAGCATATCAAATTTCAAGTATTATCCAATATCAACACATATCAATTTTCAAATAATATTATAAATAAGAAAGAAAACACAGTAGAAACTATAAGGACAATAACATACCTCTAAAAAATAGAAGATCCAAGTTATACATATATGATTACTTTTGGAATCCAATAGTGGATGGCTCACAAAGATACTGAACACAGAAAATATAAATGTTTATATTAATTCATCAATAAGGATTTTAAAAAAAATATAAAAAAAACACCACTGAAGTAAAAGTTTAGTTTAGTTACTTATTTTCATCATCTTCAACTCTTCCAAATTTTCTTCAATATCGCTTGGATTTGATGAAATCCGTAACCAATCTTGTGCGCATAGAAAAAATTCCACAATATCAAGTGTTAATTTTTTATGTCTTCCTTTTCTTTTTTGATATCACTTGTTCACTTAACCATAAATTTATCCGTAATATCAACAGGAGCATCACTATCACCCATTTCAAGCATCCACGTATATATCCTGATTTTTTTATTATTATTTTAAAAAAAAAAAAAACCTCTGTACATAAGAGACATGTAGAAAATATGTCATCAATATTACTAATCATGTGTATTTCATATTTCATGATATGATTAAAAAAAAAAAAAAAAACACTAAATCTTTACATGTGTTGCGCGCATATGTTGATCATGACAATGAAAAATATCAAAATAATTACAAATGCAAGGAAACAAAAAGAAATAAATAAATAAATAAGGAAAACAATCCAACCAACCTTTGTATGATGTAGAGAGAAAGTGAGAATAATAGATTGATGGTGATACATAGCTACATGCCTTGTAAGATGCTCTCTCTCGATATCTCTCCAGCACCAAAGATCTCTCTCCTGTAAAGAAGGGCTCTTTGATTCTCTCTCTCTCGTATGGGTGAAATTTTCTTTCCAAAATAAATGGCATTACACACCATACTTTTAGCATGTGAAACTTCTTAGGGCCCACGATGATTTAGGTTTTACATCCACACTGTCCATCAATTTTTACATATCATTATAGAGCATGAGCCTCAAAATGAGATACATCCAAAGCTCAAGTGGACCACACCATTGAAAGTAACAAAGATTAAATTACCACCATTGAAAATTTTTTGAGGCCACAGAAGACTCTGATCAAGCTGATATTTGTATTTTAACTTATTCCAGGTGTGTGTGATATTATGAACAGGTCAGATGAAAAATTAGCCTCGAGCTTGGCCCTAGGAAAGTTTCAACAGTAATTTGTTCATCCCTATTACTTTTTATGGTGTGGTCCACTTGAGCTTTGAATGTGCCTCGTTTTTTGGGGTCATGCTCTAGAATGATCCATAAAAATTGATATATAGTATGGATGTAAAACGCAAATCATCGCGGGGCTAAAGAACCACTGCATGTTAAAAGTCATGTGGTGGATCACATAATCTGGATAGAAGTTGTGCCGTGGGACACGGATTGACTTCTCTCTACAAGCCAATGGCTAGTTATTGGTGCTATGTGGACCCCAATATGATGTAGGTGTCTCATCCATGCCGTCCATCCATTTTTCCAAATAAAATTATGCTATTGGCCCAAAATTGAGGTAGATTAAAATCTCATATGGGCCACATAGTGTTGATTGAACTCCCACCATTAAAAACTTCTTAAAATTTTCTTGGGGCTACAAAAGTTTTAGATTAATCTGATGTTTGTTTTTTGCTTTCATCCAAGTCTCTTAGTCCTAATCTACAGGTTTGATGTCAAATAGACATTACCGTGGACCTTAGGAGATTTTTAATGTATATCTTCAATCACTACTGTTTTCCCATGGTGTGGTTCACTTGAGATTTTGATTTGCCTCAATTTTGGGTTGATACCATAAAATTATTTGGAAAAATGGATGGACGACATGGATGAGACCATACATCATGTTTATCATGTTGGGGTCCAAGGAGCACTGACCAGCCAATCCATTTCTGCTGCCATTAGAGAATGCAATCGGACGCGGATTTCCTGTCAAAGCTTTGGCAGGAAGTTGCTGTGAAAGGATTTTGGGTGGAGGCCTGTCACGCCCCAAACTCGGAGAACGAGCTCATAAAATTTCCGATCGCTGAATCCAGTGCCGATAGCCTCCGTAGTACCCCATTCTCGGCTCCCAGCGCCCATACGCCAGATTCCGATCCTTGGATCCTATAAAGAGGATTTTCAGTATGATTTTTTTTTTGTAATGAAGCAAAACCAAGTCACAAAACAATATCACCACATACCTACTATATCAAAAACTTTAAGTACAATGCGGAAAGAGAAATACAGGATGATAAAAAAGCTCCAAAATAGTCTGGTACACGTTCCTGCCTTAGCGCTGCTGCTGTCCAATGACACCTACACGCAACGGTCGTGCATAAGCTTACAAAAACTTAGAGGGTGGTGTAAGTGTGCGCGCAAGGCGAGTGCCAAGTATACAATATCAGAGTAATGCGGAAGTATACGGTAAGTTCATGAATACAACCAGCCGTACCAAGGCTATATGATGCAAGGCATAAATGCTATCGGCCATACCAAGGTCATGCGATGCGAAGCCTATGTATGCAAATGTCATATGCGAGATGTAATACAAGCATGTCAGTACTCATCAAGTACATATCAGTACAGTTCCTCTCTAGATATCACCGGGGTCTAATACACCTCACACTGACTGCCTCCTCCATAGCTGCACAGTCAAGCAAGTGGAAGAGACCACACTATCTGTCTAACCAGTAGTCTGTCAATACCTACCTGGCTCGTCGATAGCAGACTCATTTGCGATTTGGTCAAATTCAGTCTAGCTTATAACCCCCTCACTCGGGCGGATAAGGCCACACCCCTTTTCAACCGACCATGACACTGTAGGAGACGCGGCCTACTGGTATTCGACACTCGGGCGCTCATGTATCCACTCGGTCTAGACGTTGGAGCATCTCTTGGTACTAAAAAGGTTCTGAAATTTTCACCCAAGGACATCCTAAGTGTCCACAATGCTAGAGCCAATATTTCCGGTATCCGATACAACCATCCACGATGTGTCTGTGGTGGTCACGACCCTAATGTCGTTAGGGCGTGCAATGATCAAGTCACACATATGTGAAATGCATGAGTCACATCATCAAATCATGCAGCAATCCTGCGTGTACCACGCGCTTATGTGGGGGCACTCCGTCTCATAAGGAGTCCCGTAAATGTCTCAGCCCAACGGCTTATGCTATGATCAAACATTCCTCATATCAAGCATACATATGATGCGTATGAGCATGAATCATGGAGCTATACTAAGCATGTTATAAAATGATGAATTATTAACAAGTATGGGCATATCAATGGGCCCTAAGAAGAGTTACAATGCGGACATTTAACCAACATTGTACTTACAATGTGGACGTCAAACCAACATTGTTCCCAAGGCATGACCCACCATAAAATATCATTATACAAACCATAGGGAGTCACACATTACAATGGACCTATATACATCTCATTGAGCCTCGACCCATAGGCCTTAAATACATCAAATGGGCCGCCTCATATGGGCCTTATATAAATCAAGTGAGCCGCATCAATGGGCCTTATGTACATTGCAATGGGTCATATCCCATGGGCCTTTAAAAACATCACAATGGGCCTCGTAACATGGGCCTCATATATATCAAAGTGGGCCTCAATGGAAGACCATAAATACATCAAGATGGGCCTCCTCACATGGGTCATATGTTCATCAAATGAGCCACACCAATGGGCCCCATGTATATCAAATGGACCACACCAAATATAAGTGGTGATAATGATTTCCACCATTAAAATTCCTAAGGACCACCATAACATATATTTTCCATCCAACCTGTTTATAATTAACATAGTGATAGATGAAGTGGAAGCAACTATCAGCTTAGTAGGAAACTACAATGGCCCCTTAGAAATTTTAAATGGTAAACATCATTGTCTACTACATAAAATGGTGGGGTCCACTTGAACTTTAAATCTGACTTATTTTTAGTCTCAAGCCTGTTAAGACAAATCTATCAAATGGTTGAACGGCTTGGATGCAACACATGCCTCGTGGTGGATCCCATATAGACGGACGACATGGATGAAACAGGTGGGTTCAACGAAGGGCCCACCATCAGGTATATATTATATAATATATAATATAATATATATAATATAATATATGATATATATATACATACATATATATATATACACACACATAAAGGTGCAGCCACACACGTAGGGTGGGTCCCACCGTCCAGTGCAATGGATGGTGCGGATAGAACACATAAATTATGGTGGGTTGCCACCGTCCACCGTCAGTGGACGATGCAAATGAAACACATACATCATTGTGGGCTCCACCATCTGCCTGGACGGTGGGAATAAAACACATATATCATTGTGGGTCCCACGTGGGGCCCATCATAATGTTTATAAGCCATCCAACCCGTTGGTAAGGTCACACGGACCTGGATGAAAAGTAAAAACAAATTTCATCTTGATCCAAAACTTCTGTGGCCCAGTAAAGGGTTCCAAGGGCAGACGCTCAATACCGCTGCTTCCTCTAATGTGGGCCACCTGAGCTTTGGATGTGGCTAATTTTTGGAGGGTAGCCCACTGCCCTAAAGTCTTACAAAACGAACAATGTGGATAGACGAAACACACACCATGGTAGGGCCCACGGCTGGGCCATGGGTCCCTGTCGTCCACCCGCTAGCAGCAGGTGCTGCCTGCGTATCTGCCAGCAGCAGCGTCTGCTGCATGTATTTTAATAATTTTTTTTTGAAATCACGAAATATCACGGTTTTTCATGTGTGGGGCCCGCATCAGTGGAATCTAACCCCGCCATTGGTCCTCATAGCTCAAGACAAACCAAACAAGCCTAATATTGAATATATTTTGGCGTATTAAAACATCGGGGTGAATTTGAACGGTAGACACACTGTTTTCAACACTATGGGCCACCTGATGCCCGGATCAACCTCATTTTTTGGCTCAACGCCTAAAATAATCTAGGGAATGGGATGGACGGCTTTGATGAGGTTGATACATCAAGGTGGGGCCTACACAAGTGGTTCCCCAAAGCTTGTAGAACCAAGCTAGTATTTGTGTTTTCTTTCCACGTCCAGCGTCCCTGGACGCTGGACAGTCTTGGCATAACACATCCATAAGGTGGGCCATCAAATGGATGAATGGTATGGATAAACGTATATTAAGGTGGGATCCATCCAAGTGGGACACATGGCCACCTCATCACCACAAAACGAATAAATAAATAAATAAATAGAGAGAGGGAGAGAGAGAGAGAGATAGAGGGACACACGTGATGGAGGGACCTCGGCACTATGGGCCCTCCGTTTCAAGCATCCAATCATACATCAAGTGGGTCTCATTGCATGTGGGCCCACCAAATCAAAGATCAACGGCGGAGATCCCTTATCCGTTAAGATGTAAGGTCTAAATGACCCCTTTTTAGACTATAAAATAAACATCATGATGGGGTCCATGGTGAATGGCCCCATCATAGAATGATTATGAGGATCAAGGTGGCCATCGGCCACACCTAGGGTCCAAAGTGAGGTCCATACCCTTGATCGGTAGGCCTCACTTGGCCCATCATAAAAACATGAAAAATCTAGCCTAATAAGCACCCACTGGTCGATCTTCTTGGTCTGATGGAACGCCAATCTCCTAGTGTCTCACTTTGATGGTGGAAAATGAGGTTTGAATGGTTAGAATGATGGATTTGGGATAGGAAAGTGGGCCATACACAAACTCACTTTTCTCTCTTAGGAAAGCTTGGACGTGGGTTTTTTTTTTTTTTTGTGCTTGGAATTGTGTTGGGAAATAAGTGAGAGAGGGGGTTGTAAGAGAAGTGAGGGATGGGAGTGATGGGTAAAAGGGTGAGTGATGTGTGATGTGTACTTGACATGTATGGTTGTGTAAGAGAGAGGATGAGAAAGAGTTGACTTGGTGGTTGCTTGGAGATGGGGCGAAAGGTGATGTGTATTTGATATGAAGTGATTGATTGGTTGATTGATTGATTGATTGATGAGACATGTTGTAGAGATTCTCTTGGGATTGCAAAAGCGCGGTGTTTTCTCAAAAATAAACGCCAGCTCACGTCTTCTGGCCAGGGTATCAGATCAGTGAATAAGACGCAGCGTTGGAACCGCGGTGACGGTGCGGTCGCAATGACATAAGTCTCGAATTAAGCCGACTCAATTCTACAAGATACGACTTGGGGTATATCCTAAACGTTGATTATACGTCGTAGGTTGCCGGAATTCGACGGAACAGTACGGACTAAGATACAGGTCTTATAAGGCCACTGTGATGTTTATTAGAAATCAAACCCGTCTATTCGTTTTTTAGTTTATTTTAGGACATGTGACCAAAAGTAAGATGAATCCAAAACTCAAATGGACCACACGAGAGGAAATGGTGGGGGTTTAATGACCACCGTTGAAATATTTATATGATTACAAAAGTTTCGTAAGTCTAAGTTTTTAATGTTTTTACTTCATCTTAGTAAAAACGACCTTATAAACGGTTTGGATGGCATATAAACATTAAGGCAAAGCCTATAAAGGTTTCAACGGTAGGAATTATTTTTCCTACTATTTCATCTTGTATGGCCTAGTTGAGTTTTGGATCCTTGTCATTTTAGGTCGAATGTTCTAAAATGAGCTAGAAAAATGGATGGACGAGTTGAATTTCTCATAAACATCACGGTGGACCCCACATTGCATCCTTGAGCGGAACCTCATGCGAAAGGCTTTCACAGCGGATCCGCATCCCATGCAACCAGGGAGAGAAAATTTCGGCGCATGAAAGAGAAAAATCCGGTGCATGGGAGAGAGAAATCCTTCATCGGAAATACACAGGCACATAAAATGATCCGGATGATTGTAAATTTATATATTTATATTATACTTATCGAGTTCGGGTTGGGTCGGGCAACCTGAGACTTCAACCCGAGCCTGACCGAAATTATGTCGGGTTCGTGTTTCTACGGCCCAAGCCTGAGACTGGACCTGAGATATCCTGCCCGAGCCCAACCCAAAGTCAGGTCGGTCGGGTTGAACCCGCCCGACTTTCAGCCCTAATAGTTATAGAGCCCTTTTAGCTGTGACGAACGTTGTCTTCTGCTTGTTCGAGGGGTGCACAGTTATCTTGTTATAGCTAGAGTATGCATCCTTGAACGTGAGAAGCTCATGCCCAGCCGTGCTGTCGACCAGTTTATCGATCATGGGGAGGAGGAAGCTGTCCTTGGGGCAAGCTTTATTTAGGTCAGAGTAATCTGCACAGACTCGCCATTTCCCATTGGCCTTTTTTACGAGCACAACGTTAGCGATCGAGTCTGGATAATGGATTTCTTCGATGAAGCCCGCCTCGAGCAACTTATCCACCTCCTCGGCAATCACCGTGTACCTTTCGGGCTCGAAAGCCCTTCTCTTCTGCTTGACTGACTTGCGCTATGGATCCACATTCAACCTATGGACCATCACTTCAGGGTATGTCTTAATGGGACCATGCGAAGACATCTCTGTGTTGTCGTAGGAACTCTAGCATCTGCGTCCGCTGGTCGGTGGTCAGTGATGACCTGAGCTGAACTGTTTTGCTTGGGTCGGCATCATCAAGCAGGATAGTCAGGAGATTTTCCATAAAAGAACTTCCCTCTGAGGTGTCCTCCCTGGGATCGAGTACATTGACTGTAAGGGCCTGCTTTGATGTGCCATTTCTAACGGCTATAAAATAGCATCGCCGAGCTTCCCGCCGATCTCCTCGGAGATAGTCGACTCCTCCAACAGCAGGAAACTTCATCATTATGTGTTATGTAGATATCACTGCCCTCATGGAGTTGAGTGACGGTCATCTGAGGATGATGTTGTATGTTGACGATGTGTTCAACACCAAGAAGTCCATTAACAAGGTGACTTGATTCCGTCCTTCTCCTACCGTGACTGGAAGAGAGATCGCTCCTTCTGAAATGACTTTATCACCTGTGAAGCCTTGAAACGGGGTCCAAACGGGTCGGAGGCACGACCTGTCGATACTCATCTTGTCAAATGCTTCGGAGTATAAGATGTCGGCAGAGCTTCCCATGTCGACCATAATGTGGTACACCTTCTGATTGACTACCGTCACGGTCACCACCGGTGCATTGTCACGAGGATGCTAAATTCCGCGTGCATTATCCTCTATGAACGTCAAGCTGCACGGGCTCATTCGAGGTTCCTTGCTCGACCTATCAGCTAAGTGGATGTAGTGCTTGGGGTCAGTACTCCGAGCATGAGCCTTTCGGGCTTAGTTTGAGTCCTCGCCCCCTGACGGTCCCCTACATATTGTTTGGATCTCGGTGTTGTCGTCCGCTACTCTGCTAAAAGGCTCATCCTTCTGAGCCTGTTTTTCTTTTTTTATGTACTGACGCAAGTGTCCCTCGTGAATAAGAGTCTCAATCTCTTCTTTTAGGTTAACACAATCACTGGTGTTGTGCCCATGGTCGCGATGAAAATGACAGTATTTGCGCTTGTCTCGCTGGCCTGCATTCGTTTTCATGTAGCTTGGTCACATCAACAGCTTCTTGTCTGGGATCTCCAAGAGGATCTGCTCCGGATATGTATTAAGAGGGGTGTATGAGCTGAATCGACTTTTAGGCTTTCTGCCCGACCTTTGGCTGCGGGATCCATCCTCATCTGACCTCTTTTTGTTCATGCTCGGGTGGAATGGGGCATCTTTGCACTTTTTATCTCGGGAGGAGTTTTCTATGTGTTGGGCCCCCTTCCAAGAGCTGAAGAAGTCATCAACATTTGAGTACTTTTAGGCTCGATTAATAAATTCTCCCAATGTGGTCGGAAGGTTTTTCCCTATTGAGAATATGAATTTTCCTTCCTTGAGCCCGGAGATTATAGCGAACAAAACCATCTTGTCGGAGTAGTCGTCGACCTGCATTGCTTCCCCGTTAAATTGGAGGATGTAGTTCTTCAATGCTTCCATGTCCTTCTGCTTGATGGTGAGTAGGTGTGTGGAGGGTTTCCTGCGCTGCTTTCCCACGATGAACTGTGTGAGGAACGCTTTACTGAGCTCGGCAAACGAGCTAATCAACTTTGGCTTCAGTTGTCGATACCAGCCTCGTGTGGCTCCATTAAGCGTTATTGAAAATGCTCGGCACATGATTGGTTTCGAAGGCTGACTGAAGTTCCATTCATGAACGATAAGACTCCATGTGCTCGGTAGGATCCCCGAAACCCGAGTAGGGCGTAATGGGAGGCATTCGGAACCTTGTAGGCATTACCGCACTCATTATCTCGCTGGTGAACGGGGGCTTTGTCTCTTCCATCATCACTTCTATGGTGGTCGGGTCCTGAGTTTGGTATGTCCGGCGCATCGTGTCGATCTGCCCTCGCAGTTCTTCGAGCTGAGTCTCCTAGGAATCTCTGTTCTCGGCCACTGCTTCCTGAGCATAATCAAGCTCAGGAGTCCTTCCGCCTCTCCTCCGTTCCAGTTCATGGTGGAGATCGGTCGAAGCTAATGCCGAGCTCTCGGAGACATGCGTAGGGGCTCGGTTTGATGGCTCCCATGCTTGAGTTGGGATCCGACCAAATGCGCCTTGCAAGGTGCCTTGGGACACTGCAGGTGCTGGATGTTCAGCAACCGTCGAAGCATTCACCTTTTGATTAAGAGGTAGATGATGTCTATTCCTTTGCTGTCTCATCTGACTGACCTCATTGACTAACATTTCCATTTGGTTCTGTAATGCTTGGTACTTGCCTCCTCGATTCCTAAATCGCTAAGTAGACTCCGTAGGCGTGGATTCTATCTGCAACCCACATGTCAAATTTTGTGCCCTGGATGACTCAAGATTAGTCGCAAGAGCGGGTGCATGCATTTTCTTCTTCCCCTTTTGCCATCTCTCCCTGGTAAAGTATGAGTGGTTTTTATTCGATTTCCCACAGAAGGCACCAAAATGTTGATGCAGAAATCTAGCTCACCCTCTCCGAGCTCCGAGCACTGGTACTAAGCCTTATAAGCCTGCCAGGATGAAAACAAAAGAGACCTTGGCTAGAGCAGGGGAACCTCCGATGCCAAAGTCAGGCTAGGAATCTGGGTCTAAATAGTGTAGATGAGTTTCGGGTGAGAGATTTTACGTACCTGTATCTGCAAATGAGTTCTTTATTTTTACCGTTTGGTTGGAGTTAAAGTGTCTGTCATTTTCAGCTAATCTCCGCCATTATGCAGGAGTTAAGCGACTGGAGGCGTTGGCGGTTACCCTGAGATCGTGTGCCGGAAGTCGCTCCGCACGTGCATTATTGGAGATAATTCCTTAGCGTGATTATGGATCATTCCATCTGGGCCGACCTTTTTTTACAAACCTTACTAAGGACGATCTGAGTCCATGGGTAGGCCGAGGTCGATCGCTTACAGACAAGGATCTGGTCGGGGTCAGAGGTTGGAGCATATAATGACTTCTTATGGGTTCCAGGTCGACGTGAAAGCTCTACAAAAGAACTTGGCAGCCAGACACTTGATCTATCAGTATCCACGTTACACCGACTTGTCAAGTGACCTGCTTGGATTCCAGATGGTTCCAACTATGAGTTCTGCTTGTTGGGTCGGTGGGGGAGTACTTTACTTATAGGGTCGGTGACACTAATGCCGCCGCGATTCTGCCGAGTTGAACAATACCATTTTTCCCATAACACATGTTATATTAATAGGAGTTTGAATCTAATTATTAAATCAACTTTAATATTTATAATTAGTGAATGTATGTGATGTTTGACACAATGGTTGTAATAAGCTCGTTGAAATATATACTTTGCTCGAAAATGATGAAATTCTAAGTCTTAGATAGGCCACAGGAACAATATCACGTCCGAGTGACTAACCAACGATTTTTATCCGTTGATTTACATGGACAATGTTTGGACAACGTTGACCATTGTATAAAAGTGAGCCATATGTGTCCAATAGATTAATAGTCCAGTGACACACATGTTACACATGTAACTCTTGAAAGGAATTTAGATGTAATCCGAGCTTTCAACGTGGATTTTAAACTCCCGCTTTGAGGAGATTGGAAACCCCCAGTTACTTTATGGTGCCAAACAACCAGGGGATTTGAAATCCCCTCAAATCCATGGTGCCAAACGACCCTTAAGAAACGAACAATGTCAGAACGATATTCACGGGCTAGTTTCCTTCGTTGACCCTATGTTGGCACTCGGTTTGTTTTTTGTCATGCACCACCTGTGGAGGTGTGCCAAAATTAATATAATGCTTGGATTCAAATTGATCATTTTTTACCCCTAAAGTGTTAAATCATGTAGATTTGTCAAATCTTGGAAGTATACAGCTGAAATCGAACATGAGAAGATTGGTCGCTGGATCAACTACTTGTATAATATTTGTAATGATTAGGCAATAATTAAATGGTGGGGTTCTTCCTCCGAATATAGGTTGAGCCTTGCCTTCTACAATAAATAACTTTTCAGCATACCGGCGCAATCAAGTAACAGGAGAAACTTATAGTTTGTTATTAAGAACAACTTTTAAAAAAATAATAATAAATAAAAAATCTTTGAAAGGAACTGTTTGTTTTGGACAAGGATCAAGTATGGCATACAGGAATAAACTCAAAATACAACTACAAATTTATCGCTATCGAATTATCATTATTCTTAAGATAGACTGAACTAAAGATCAATGGATAAATTTAATTCATTTGTTGGATCTAATTGTGTTGCTCTTCTAATTTTTCTACTATTTGTAGTTTTCTCATGGGATACGAGAATAATTCATATGATAGTTTTTAGGTCGTCGCGGTGACTCTTCCGCATATATCTTTAAATAATATAACGTTTCTTCCTCTTCACGGCACCTGAATTGTCACCATGTCGGCCTTTCAGATCCGTCCGTATCTCCATGTCAATCTAACTGTTTTTTTTTTTTTTTTTGCTTGACTGCTTTCTACCTCCTTCCACTCAACCATTTTTTGCTCAATCGTGTTTCCCTCGGCTGTCAACATGCTATATATTTCTCATTCCATGACACGTGTCCTTTCCCAAATGGATTTCTCAATAATTGCCATAAATAGGATACAACCCTTTTATATCATGGGATTTTTTTCTCAACCATTTTGCTAGCTCCCAATTATCAGGGTAAAAAATATATGGCCTAAGTTTGGATTGCATGGATTTGGATTTAAGCATGTAGGGGAGCTAAAGATTGTTGGGATTTTTTAGCTATGGCCTCTTATAGAAATCCCTTGCTTGATACCATTATCAAGTAAATTTGTTGTCTTTTTTATGTATGGTATAAAAAATCACTACCTACTCATTCCATTAATTAGGAAGTGATGAAAAGGACTGGTAAATCTTTTGCTTTTGGGTTACATGTTGTATAACTATGATTAAATATTAGTTATTTTCATGAGCACTACTGAAATATAAATTTTATGTTTTTGGAGTTTTTATTAGCCAGCAAGTAAATATCATACATAAGTGAAACGACGGTCACTTAATTTACTTTCCCAAATAATTCATTTAATGAAAAGAATGTAGTGATTACTTTGTGATGTTCTCCCTTTTCATTACTATCCAGATATTTCAAACAATGCATAGGTTGAAAAACTTCTTTTTCCATTTTCATTGAAATCCATAGAATTGGTGGTATTCAAACACCCCATTAAGGGCGTGTATGAATTGATGTTAAACTAGGGTATGCGAGGGCAAAGATATGATGTAGGTTGGAGGTAATTTGACATTAGCATTAAGAAAATGAAACTCTTTACCCCTGTTTATTTTTCATAAGACGTGTGTATGTGTGTGTATTAGAACATGCCTTGCATATTAGTTTAAGACTATTGGGATTGTAGTCCCGCACAAATATAATTTTTTTCTTTTCCTATTAAGTTATCACTTAAAACGTCAAATTAGATATAATTTATTCTTTCCATCACTACTTATTTATTTATTCTTTTAAAAAATAATGTGAGGATGAAGATGTGAAGCCAGACAATTTGATGCGGCATTTTTTGCTTTTCAAGCAGGTGCATAAATTTTGTGGACATAAACTGAATGCTTCTCTTAATTTACCTTCAATGTTCGTATCACGTTGACTCCCTCCATTAGTGGCGATAACAAATGTTAGGGCATTCACTGAAAAATCAATTCAGGCATACCCAAATGTCAGGTACACCACTCAATGAGAAATTACAAGAATTGGATGCCCACACTCGAAAAAGAGAGAAATATCAATGTGAACAGGAAATGAAATCGATTTTATCTAATGCAATGATTTCTTCTATTTGAGAATGATTGACTGAGGAAATCAATATTATTTCCTTGAATTTCTCAATTTTCATATATAAAATGTTATTTCCTTTTTCACCCCGGCTTAAAGAAAATGAAACCTTTTATTTTCCACAAAATTTATTAGCAATGTCATTTTCCTATATTCATTTACTTTTTGGTATTTCTCACTAATAGTTACCAAAAAAAAGTTGTGAGGGCATGGAAATGACACAGGCTGCCATGATGTTTTAATGGCATTCACTCACTTCGTTCGTTCTGCCACTACATATTGGGACATTATGTTTGGACAATATCTAATGGTGTCAGGTTAACGTCGTAGATACAACCACGTGACAGGTATGATGTCTTCACACATTAACACATTAATAGGCAATTTCTCGAAGAATTGCAGCATCAGGATGGTCTCCGGATGAAGATGAGTAGCTGTTAGGAAAACGTCAACACTAAAAGTACATCCAAGAGATGGTTGTTACAATAAGATCGTGATCGATGAAGGCAAATCACGGTCGGGAGGAGCGTAGCCATTATTTTACAAATGGTGACATCTAATATTGCCTAGGTAACAATTGTTCTCAAGACATCGCTTGTAAACCTATAAATACCATATAAGAATACGAAGCAAAGGATTTCAGCATCAATCCAAAACACAACAACTTAATAATCAATCCAACGCAATGTTGTTTATCCAGTCATCTGGGATATTTATCTTTCTCTGCCACTTATTGTCAGTGGAACATTAGCTAAGTAAATCCCTACCTTAAACTGTATCAACTTAGTGATAATTGGTAACTATAACCACTGGTTGTAATTTCCATCGTTCTTCACTTATGTGCCTTCGAAACCTTCATAGGGCCCACTACAAAAAGTAGTGGGACAATGATACCCATGGTTGAAACCTTCATAGGGTCAATAATGATGTTTATTTTTCATTCAACTTATTTATAAGTTTGCATATATGTGGATAAAAAGAAAAAGCAGATATCATCTTGATAATCAGCCTCATGAAATTTCAATGATAGATGTTCAATTCCCACTGCTTCTACTTTATGTGGTGTTGCGCACTTGTATTTTGAATCAATCTCAAAGTTAGACACAAGCCTTAAAATGATCTCGCAAAATGAATGTACTACGTGTATATAACACATACGTCAAGCCTCACTTAACTTGACGACATCAAGACACTATCGAGATTGGTGGTGTCAGGTGTGTGCCACACCATGCAATCCACTTTCACAAATTTGATAGGCTTTTTGACCCGTCGTCGACCGGTCGTGAGCCTCGCTCAATCGGTCGAAGGTTGGTCTCGACCAGTCGTGGGTTCGAGTCGTGGTATGACTCAAAGTCCAGCGAGTTTGGGCTATTTTTATCCGGGGTGTTCGACCAGTCGTAGGTGAGCTTCGACCAGTCGAAAGAGGCTAAGACTAGTCCTGAAATTTCCAGGACTAGTCGCAGGTTACACAGTTTGTTCCGCGATTTTGCGTGAAACTGCGGATTTGAGTCCTTTCGCAGCTGGGATACGAAAGAAAAGTTTCATAAACTATAAAAGGAGTTGCCTAGGGTTTTCTAGGTATAACAAGATGATTTCTTAAAACTTTACAAGGAATTTGCTAAAGGGTTTAGGACTATCAAAATGTGTGAGAGATGGAGGAAGAGAGAGGGAAAGCTTATAGAAGGGAGGTTCTGCTCGTGGAGGTTATCTACTGTGCAATCTATATCTCAGCGCTTTTATGTCCTTGTAATCGGTTAGATCTCTCCGTTTTCTCTATTTTTCTTATTGTTTATCCACTCTTGCGTGAGTGAAGAAGGTTGTAACATTTTACTTCATAGTTGATTGTTGATCTGGACAAGGTCTTATGGTTTTTATCTCATTGAGGGTTTTTCACGTAAAATCTCTTGTGTGGTGTGTGATTGATGCATTGATTATTTTCATTGCTTTATTATTCATAATTCTGGTTTGTTTTTAAGGGCTAGATCCTACGGTTTTGTGCAAGGCCTCCAACAAAATTATCGCATCTGGGATGCGAAAGAAAAGTTTCATAAACTATAAAAGGAGTTGCCTAGGGTTTTCTAGGTATAACAAGATGATTTCTTAAAACTTTACAAGGAATTTGCTAAAGGGTTTAGGGCTATCAAAATGTGAGAGAGATGGAGGAAGAGAGAGGGAAAGCTTATAGAAGGGAGGTTCTGCTCGTGGAGGTTATCTACTGTGCAATCTATATCTCAGCGCTTTTATGTCCTCGTAATCGGTTAGATCTCTCCGTTTTCTCTATTTCTCTTATTGTTTATCCACTCTTGCGTGAGTGAAGAAGGTTGTAACGTTTTACTTAATAGTTGATTGTTGATCTGGACAAGGTCTTATGGTTTTTATCTCATTGAGGGTTTTTCACGTAAAATCTCTTGTGTGGTGTGTGATTGATGCATTGATTATTTTCATTGCTTTATTATTCATAATTCTGGTTTGTTTTTAAGGGCTAGATCCTACGGTTTTGTGCAAGGCCTCCAACAAAATTATCGCATCCTAAAATTTTTGGAGAGTTGGAACAAAGGAAGTGGATTGCATGTGAGGGCACAAAGATTTTTTATATGCCTGAGGCTGTGTGGGGACCACAAAGATGCGTGTGATAAATCCACTTTGTCCATCTGGTTCTAAAGACCCCAATAAGTTATGATTCCAAAAACCAGATAATTCCAACACCCATATGGGCCATACCAAAATAAACAATGGGGATTGGACACCTTGGTGTTACAGAAGTTTTGCTTTAGGATGATGCTTGTCCCTACAGTTTATTTGAGTGATAATAACCCCATGAACAGTTTGGATGACATATAAACATCATGGTCAGCTCCAGCAAGGTTTCAATGGTGGATGTTTTTGTTTCCACTGTTTCATTTGTGTGGCCCACGTGAGTTTTTGATCTTTCTTATATTTAGAATCTTGCCCTATTGTAGCATTTGAAAACAGGTGGACGGAGTGGATTCAACGGGGACATCTCCGTGGGCTCCACACAACCCTGGGCACAGGCATATTGCTACTCAAACATTCTTCAGCTTCACTCGGATCGGCAGTGACCAGTCTCTGTGCAAACCAGGAAATTAATATCAATGAAAAAGTTTACTGGGCACCTAGGCCTCGCCACGATGGACGTATTTTATCCATGCATGTGGATTCATTTAGAAGGATATCTTACGGCATGAGTAAAAAATTCAGCAAATCCAAAGGTAAGGTGGACTGCACCCTAAGAAGCGATGGTTACATTTTCACGTATTAAGACCTTTTTGGGGTCAACTATGATGTTTATTTGCTGCGTTCATAATGTCAATTAACCCTGACCAAATGAAAAAACAAAAAAAATCAGCTTCAATGAAAACTTTTGTTCCCACTATAAGTTTTGAAGGCATTCAATTCTCACTATTTCACGCTGTCTTGTCTACTGAGCTTTGGATCTACCTCGTTTTGGGCTCATTTCATAAAATTAGCTGGAAAGTTGGATAAACCGCGTGGATAATAAACAGAAGCGGATTGGCGAGTGTACCACACACCAACTATATATTAAGCAAGTTCCCGGGTCTTATCATGAGCTATGTATTATATCCAAACCGTCCATCCGTTTGGCAAGAACCAAAAAAAAGCCAGATCTAAAGATCAATTGGACCACACTGTAAAAAGCAGTTGTGGATTTAACATCTACCATTGAAACCCTTTTGGGGTCAAAGAAGTTTCCGATCAGTATAAAATTTGTTTTTTCTCTTCATCCGTGTATTTGTGACCTTACTAACAGATTGGATGGAAAGTAAATGTTATGGTGGGCCCTACGAATGCCCTAAAATGATATCGAACGATGGATGAACGATATGGATATAATAAATAGATTATTGTGGGGCCATGTAACTTTGATCTATTTGAACCGTTCGTGCAACTTAGAGCTCGAGGAGCTTCCGCGCTCGTTTTCGCACGTAACGTATTGGTACACCAGCCAATCCGCTTCCATAAAATATGGCCCACAGTACTTCGACTAGTACCAGGCCACTACCGAATCCCAGTCCCGACAATCGCCGAACGCGGACTGCGTTCTACCCCTGCCCGTCTCCAGCTAGGAACGGGTAGGAGCTTTGAGTGGCCATCGTGATGTATGGGTTATATCCACACCGTCCATCTATTTTCCCGTATCATTTTAGAATGTCCATTAGAAACTGAGGCAGATCCAACGCTCAGGTGGACCACACCACATGAAGCAGCAGTGATAATGATTCTCACCGTTGAAACTTTTCGAGGGCCCACCGTGATGCTTATTTGCCATCCAAATTATTCATAAAGTTACATGGACATTGATAAAGATAAAAGACAAATATTAGATCGATCCAAAACTTCCGTGGTCCCCAAAAGTTTTCAACGGTAAAAGTTTAATCCTCATTGTGTGGTCCACTTTTGTATTGGATTGATTTAAATTTTGGGTTTGTATCCTGAAATGATACGAAAAAATGGATGGACGGTGTGGATAAAACCCATACATTACGGTGGCCACTCAAAGCTCCTGCCCGTTCCCGGGGTAGGACATAATCCGCGTTCACACTCGCTAACGTACGCGCAGTTCATTTATTACAGCCGCGCGCCCGATATTTCGTAACAGTACTCTCGGCTCCCGCTCAAACCCATCCCGTCCTTCCTCATAAATCCCTCTTCCTCTGAAAGAATGCCACTCCCCGTCTCGCTCTCCATCTGCAGCATTTCTCATTCTTGAAGCCTTTTGCTCTCCCTATGGCGCTTTCTCTTCCTCTCCACGGTGTCTCGGTCGGAGATTCTCTCCTCGTCTACTGTTATGCTGACCGGAAATGGTACTCCTGTGAGATTATCGAGGTCAGTGGCGATCACGACTGCGAGATCCTCTACGAAGATGGTGAGCGCGATCGGATTTCGCTTGATCAGATCAAGTTCATTGTGCGGCGGAACTGGAAGGGTTCTATCCGGGAGAGGAAGAAACGGGGTGACGATTCGCTCCCGACTATCAAGAACATTCTCTTCGACATGGGTATGAAAAAAATAAAAAAATAACAATCCCTTCTGATTTTTTTTAGAATCATCGTTGAAAAACAAGGGGCTGTTTGGATGCACTGAAGATTACGAATGACAGAAAATGTGAAGCCGTTTGGCTCATCCTTGAAATGCGGATGATGGGGCTTGTTAAACACTCTTCCTGCGAAACTGCTCCACCATGGGAAATGAGATGGAAATGGCTAGGAGATTTACCATCTATGTGTGGCCGAAATGCACTCTTAAGTCACAAGGAAGCATTGGGTTGTATGCTGTATGGTAACCTTCAGTACTCCCCGCCTGTCAAAGCGGGGCCTATGGTTTGGTGATCCAGTACATTGATCTGATGGCATCCTAATTCCGACAGGGGATATCCCAAAAGTCTGCTGTTGATCCTTATATTTTAAGTGGTAAATGAATTACAGTCTGTCTTGTTTGGCTTTCAGCTGTAATATGTTTACAACTAAATAGTTGTCTGTGTTTGGTTAACCAGTAAGTTGTTTACAGCCTGTAATTCGGTATTCATGCCTAATAAAGCTTGGAGACGTAAATTCATATAAAATTTTCTAATGACATATAAAATCTTTTAATGACATATGAGCTTGATAAAGCTTAGAGAGGTATTTGCTGGTATTTACCGAGGAATTGAAAAATCAAACACCCCGTTAAGATGGATCATTGGGTTGAGTCTGTCCTAATAAAGCCTGGGGCTGACCTTATGCTAAACCAAGGATTAGGTGAGCCACTGAAGTGGGCCCACTAATTCAAATATCCTTTTATGAGTTGTTGTCAAAATGGCCCCGAATAAAATACAGTACAGTTATTGGACTGTAAAAGTAGACAGCCTGCACCAATGAAATGGTTGAGGACGTCTATCCATGAAATTCTTCTATATGAGATAATATAGAAGAAGCGCAATCAAAGCTGTGTAGCATCAAGCATCATATTGCCCCCTATTACAATGGGGCATGAACCAACAGCTCTGCGGGGCCCACCATGATGTTCTTGTGATGTCACTATATATATCCATCGTTTTTACCCACTCATGTTAGGACATGAGACCAAAAACGGATGGACATAGTGGATATAACACAATCATGGTGGCTGCATGTAGAAACCAATGATTTGCATCCATCCCCATTGTTCCATATGGCGTGGCCCATTTGAGTCATGGATCTAGCTGATTTTTGGTCTTAGGACCTACCATCTAGGGTCAAGTCTAATAGATGGAGTGGATTTTACATATATAATATGGTGGGTCCCACAATCTTGGGTGTTTTGCGCATTGTGAGAAACATGCGTTGTATAAGATTTTGGCGAGCCCCAAACTCAACTTCCCTCCATTCTCCGCACACTATGAAAAGAAAAGAAAAAAAACACAGAAACAAAGAAGATAGAGATAGGGGCATAGTTACAGGCGGGAGGAGGTACGCTGGTCGGTGAAGATGGTCAGTTTCGGTGGATAATAACTGTGCCAGTCGGAGTAGGTAAATGAGCTATGATGGTAGATTCCAGCAGATAAGAGTTGTGTCCGTTGGAGCAGGTAAATAAGAGAGAGAGGGGTTGTTTGGATACCACCGTTTATTTACTTGTGGCATAGAAAAGTTACTTTTTTAAGTTAGTTTTTAAAACTCCCTTTCAAAAATAAATTAACACCTTCAAGTCACCTATAACCATCAACAAAAAAAAAATCTTGCTTTTTAACTTTTTTTTTTTTACTCTCTCGTCTCTCCACATAATGGACGATCAACATCAAAGGTGGGGCCCACATGATGGATGATCCACATCAAAGATGGGCTCTACATGATGGGCAGTGGACATTGAATGTGGGCCCCACATGATGGACAATTAACATGATGGAGGGTCCACATGATGGATGCCCCACATAATGGGTGGTCCACATCAAAGGTTTGACTCGTAATGATGAATGACCAACATTTAGGTGAGCCTCGCATGATGGACGACCCACATTGAAGGTGAGGCCCACACGATGGACGGTCCACATCTAAAGTAGGCAGTGGACATTGAAGGTGGGCCCCACATGATGGATGAACCACATCAAGGTGGGCCCATATAATGGATGGTCCACTATAAAGGCCAGCCTCTAATGATTGATGGTCCACTTCTAAGGTGGACCCTAACATGATGGACAATCCACATCAAAGGTGGGGCCCACATGGTGGACGATTCACATCAAAGGTGGGCTCTGTGTGATGGGTGGTGGATATTGAATGTGGGCCCCACATGATGGACATTAACATTGATGGTGGGCTGCACAAGATGGATGATCCATATCAAGGTGGGCCCCATAAGGTGGATGACTTATATCATGGTGGGCCCCACATCATGGTTCTAAATATCGGTATCGGCGGGCGTATTAGCCTGACAAAATAATGATATGATATGACGTTGTGTATTGGTATGGTCGTATCGGCCCGTATCGATCATTTGTTTTTTTTTTTTTTATTTATTTATTTTTTTTTTTTATAAATTTAAAAGTTAAATGATATGGAAAAATATTAGAAAAATAAGAAAAAAAAGGGTTATCCAAGAACCTATAATTTTTTTTTTTTTTTAGGTGTTTTGACCATGTATTCAATGGTGAATCATGTCAAACAATCATTTACTCCAAAAGCTTAAGCTGTTAGAGTGTGGTGTATCAATGTATATCAAGGGACTTTATCACTTCAACACCCCCCCGCACGTGTGGGATGGGAACTCCACATGGGAACATACTGACGAGGGTGGAGGGACACTTACACCATAAATAGGCCGGGCTTGATTACTCGGTCCCGGAGCCGGACCTGATTTTCCTGGTCCCCTGTGGGAGAATAATATTTTAGAGAGGCATAGTTTTGCTGCTCTCGAGATTCGAACATAGGATCTTCCGCTCTAATACCATGAAAGCTGAGAGGAGCTGAAACTTTTCTGTATTTGAGACAACCCAAATGGGTTGAATATATAGAGATTACAGTCATTTATACAAGGAAAATAATAAAATCAAAATTCTCTATATATGAAAATTAACTATATAAGGAATACTAGCTATACAAGGTATGTGAGCCTGTCTAACAAATCAGACCATTATTTGGTAGGAATATTGCCACTAGGGGTTGACCTTGTAAACAGAGAGGAGTTGAAAGATTTTCTGTATTTGAGACAACACAAAGGGGTTGAATATATAGAGATTACAGTCAAGGAAAATAATAAAATCAGAATCCTCTATAAAGTCAGAATCTTCTACCTATGGAAATGAACTATATAAGGTATACTAGCTATACAAGGTATACAAAGTATACAAGGCATGTGAGCCTGTCTAACATCCCCCCTCAAAGTAATGCTAGTCATCGACAAGTAATAGTTTGCCAACTAGAAATGAGTGGGGTGCAGAAGTGAGGGACTTAGTGAGAATGTCGACAATTTGATCATGGGATGCAACATGTGGCAGAGAAATGAGCCCAGACTGAAATTTCTCGCGGATAAAGTGATAGTCAACTTCAATATGCTTCGTCCGTTCATGAAAAACCGGGTTAAAGGCAATCTGAATGATACTTAGATTATTGACATGGAGTGGAGTATGATTCTGCAGAGGAATGCCTAAGTTGGAAAGAAGTCCACGTAACCAGGCAAACTCACTACATGCAGCGGACATCGCCTGATACTCGGCTTCTGTGCTCAATTTGGAAACAGTGACCTGCTTCTTACATTTCCAAGAGATGAGAGAAGTGCTGAGAAAAACACAGTAGTCAGTGGTAGATCTTCGTGTGAGAGCGCAACCGGCCCAATTAGCATCCGAATAAGTACTAAGGTCCAGAGTCGCCGTGGAGGAGAAGAACAGTGATTGATCTAGAGTTCCACGTAGGTACCGTAAGATGCGCAACACCGTAGTCATATGAAGAGTCCGAGGAGCAGAAACAAATTGACTGACGACTTGGACAACGTAGGCAATATGAGGGCGAGTTATAGTTAAGTAAACCAGACTCCCAACCAAACGGCGGTATAAGTCGGGCTCTGCAAGGAGATCACCATCGTCACAACTATATTGAACGTTAAGTTCTAAGGGAGTCCGAACTGTCTTCTGATCCGTCAATGATGCCAAGGCGAGAAGATCCTTGGTTTATTTACGCTGGCTGACCAGGATCCCACGTTTAGAACGTGAAATTTCAAGCCCAAGAAAGTATGTTAGATGGTCGAGGTCTTTCATCTTGAAGAAGATTGCAGAACTTCCTTTAAAGCTGAGATGCCAGTAGCATTGCTACCAGTCAGAAGTAGGTCATCAACATAAACGAGAACAATGACAATTCCGCGAGTAGTGGTGCGCAAAAAGTAAGAATGGATCATGACTATTTTGAGTAAAGCCAACACCTGTAACAACATCGTGAAAGCGTTGGAACCATGCCCGGGGTGCCTGTTTGAGCCCGTACAGGGCTTTCTTTAGGCGACATACCTTATTGTTAGGGATTAAAGAGCCAGGAGGAGGTTTCAAATATACTGTTTCTTTGAGGTCTCCATAAAGAAAAGCATTTTTCACATCCATCTGAGCAAGTGGTCAAGAGCGAACGAAAGATATTACCAGAAGAGTACGAACAGTTTTCATCTTCGCCACGGGAGCGAATGTCTCATCATAGTCAATTTCGTATTCCTGTTTGTATTCCTGAGCGACAAGCCGAGCCTTGTATCGATCCGATGATCCATCAGACTTGAGCTTGACAAAATAAATCCATTTGCTACCAATTAGTTGTTGGTCAGTGGGTTGAGTGATAATGTCCCACGTATGATTATCATCCAATGCCGCACGTTCTTCTGCCATAGCCTTCTTCCAACAATCATGAGTGACTGCCTGAGTGTATGAAGTAGGAATAGAGACAATATCCAGACTAATATTCATGGCAGAAATAAAGCATATGAAGCAATTAGGCTCTCGAGGTACACGAGCGGAATGACGTATCGAGGTAGGTTCAGGATCTGCAACATGTATAGTAGGTTCGGGTTGAGTAATAGGTGGTGGATCTGTATGTGGTCGAAGCGAGTAAACCTGCAATGGACGAGGGAGAGTACTCAAGGCAAAAAGAATATCAGGAAAGGTGGTTAGACTCGGAGATTTTGGGGCATGCCGAGGAAGAAGAGATGACTGAAAGATAATATGTTTAAGAAAAATAACATGTCGTGAAACCCAAAAACGACGAGAAACCGGATTATAACATTGAAAACCCTGTAAAAAGAGAGGAGCTGAAAGATTTTCTGTATTTGAGACAACCCAAAGGGGTTGAATATATAGAGATTACAGTCATCTATACAAGGAAAATAATAAAATCAGAATCCTCTACCTATGGAAACGAACTATACAAGGTATACAAGGTATGTGAGCCTGTCTAACAGACCTACTGTAAGGTGTGGTGTTGAAAAATATTTTTTGTTAAATTTATAGCCTCTAAAATGTAAATGTTTGTTAAAAGAACTTAAACCTATGTTTAAATAACATAGATCAATCATTCTCCCCCAAAGAAATCTTGGAAGAAAAAAACTCAACAAAATATATAAAAAATGGATAATGGCTTGAATATAAGAAAATAATTTAAATCTAGTTGTAAAGGGTAGATATATGTTCAAAACAAACATATGTTAACCTAGATCTTTCATTCATATCATTTCTCTAAAATTATTTTTGATTAAAACAAGAAAATGCCAAAAGTAACCCAAAAATAGAAAAAAATTTAGAAATTATTTTTTTAATAATGCATGTGTGAAATCGTTAGATTAGAAGACTCTTCAAGCATTGTAACAACGATTAGTAGAAAAAAGTAATTAATTTTTTTCTTCTAAATTTATAAAAAAATCATGCATAAAAAAAAAGAAAAAGAAAAGAAAAACTCCAAATTGAGGCCAAATTATTATATCCATAGTATTAGAAGACTCCTCAAGGATCATAACAACAATCAATAAAAAAGTAGTTAATTTTTGTTTGAAATTTATAGAAAATTCGTGTGTAAAAAAAGGAAAAAATCCCAAATCAACCATGATTTGATTGATTTGGTTTATAGTCTTGTTTCGAGATTTCAGTTTGAAACAAACACGAACACACACACATATATATAATTTTGCAAAATTGGGCCTTAAAGCTTGAATCCTTTGATTTGATGCAGGTTTTGATCTTCGAATTTGACCTAGATCTAGTCGGAAATGGCTCTGAAAGATTTCCTATCTAAAAAGAAATCAAAAGGATAAGAAATGAAGGAGAAAAAGAAAAGTGGATTGGTTAGAAGCTTTTATAGCTGTATTGGTTCGTCTGATACAACACAAGAAATTTTAGCATCCAAACATGCCTTATATTCCATTTACCTGGAATTGATTTACCACTTGTAGATTTTACAGGCATCCGAATGACCCTAATTTGGTAGCTTACAAATATAAGGCATTTGATGTATTTGGGCCACCCCTGTCATTGCAGTACCCATGAAATCAATAGTCTTGATCATAGGTGTGGACTAAAATATTGCAGGACATTATCCAGGTCCAACACTGGAGAACCTGATGGCCACTTTGAATGCAGAAAGTATATTCTTAGTAATAGTACTAAAAATAGTGGCTTCACTGGTTGGGATTTTGGATCCGTTGTGCTGCATGGCTTTTTTGTTTTGTTTTGTTTTGTTTGTTCGTAATTTAGTTCTGTTTGGCTGCCGCTGCACTAAAGATCATGAAATCTCATGATCTTTCACTGATTAATCACGAAATATCATGATATTTGGTGTAACCTAACACAAGTATCTGACATATTCATTTCTTTTGGTCAATTTGACACATGCATTTTCCATTGAAAGAAATGTCCAACACGGCATGAACAGAATTTTACAGTGAAAATATGATGATCAAGGAAACAAGGAAGCTTGTTTGAGTTGTTAGACAGCTCACATACCTTGTATAACGAGTATACCTTGTATAGTTTGTTTCCATAGGTAGAGGATTTTGTGTTTATTATTTTCCTTGTGTAGATGTATGTAATCTCTATATATTCAACCCCATTGGGTTGTCTCAAATACAGAAAGCCTTTTCGCTTCACAATTTACATGGTATCAGAGCCCTACTGATCTAAATCCGGCCACCCCATCGTCACCGGCTCCACCACCCGTCAGATCCGGCCAACCCCTGCTCGTTCCTGCGTAGTCCGGCCCCATCCCTGCTGCGTCCGGCCATCCCCTGCTCGATTCTGCGTCATCCGGCCCCATTCTTGCTGCGTCCGGCCACCCCCTGCTCGAATCTGCGTCGTCCGGCCACCCCCTGCTTGATTTTCCAATATTCCAGATCCAGATCCAGCGCCCCTGCTCGAATTTCCTGCTCCAGATCCAGATCCAACACCCCTGATCGATTTTCCTGCTCCAGATTCAACACCCCTGCTCGATTTTCCAGATCCAGATCCCGATCCAGCGCCCTTGCTCGAATTTCCAGATCCAGATCAAGTTCTAGCGCCCCTGTTGCCTCTGTTGTTGATTGCTTCCGATCTTTTTTTTTTTCCAGATCCAGAGTTCCTATTGCTGTTGCTATTCCGTCAAATCCAGAAACTGCAATTCCTTGGGCATTTCCTACTGTACGGTAATTCTACGACCTTCTTTTCTGAAACTCCTTGCGTGCTTTACATTACTTCAGATCAGTGGACAAAAACTCATCACGTACAGAGGCCCCACGTTGTAGTTTTGATGGTACCAACTATTCTCTATGGGCCATCCATTTTCAGAACTTCCTCAAGGGTCGTGGTTTGTGGGGACTAATTGATGGATCTGTTACTATCCCCACTTCCACATATGCCGATAAATTAGCTGATTGGGAAATGAACAATGGACGGATTATTACCTGGATTCTCGATTCCGTCGATCGGTCCATTGCTGTTGGCCTCACACCTCATCGCACTGCTAAGGCAATGTGGGACCATCTCCAGAGTAATGCGGCTCGGTTATACCGCCTGGAACAGGATCTCGTTAACCTTACTCAGGGTGACGACAGTATTCAATCTTTTTACTCCAAAATTGTCTCAATTTGGACTGAGATGACTATGATGGATCCAATATTTCCTCATGATTTTAAGATATTCCAAACTATGCGTGAGAGTCCGCAAGTTCGACAGTTTCTTAGGAAGCTGCGTCCGGAATTTGAGCATTGTCGGGCTGCTCACCGTAGCCCTATTCCTTCGTTGAGTGCGGTTATTAATGATTTATTGGCTGAGGAACAACGACTAAAAGTTCTTTCACTTCCTTCCTCAACTCCGGGTTCATTTGATATGGTACTTGTTGTGTCTACCACCACACCGACATGTGGTTTCACTCCTTTGACTTATCGCGGCTGCAACAAGGTGGGTCATGTTGTCACTCAATGCAAAGAATGGTGCGCTTATTGTCGACGGACTGGTGATGGTATTCAGGACCGCCGTACACGTGCCTATGCATATTCTTTCGGCCGTGGACGTGGTGGTCGTGGTCGTGCTCTTTCTGCTACTGCGGCTACTGTTTCTTTTAAGCCGTCTGTTAGTGATTTCGCATCTACTGTTTCTGCTGGAGGCCTTTCATCTCCGTTGACTCCTGCGATGCTCCAGCAAATCGTTCAGGCCTTTTATGCGGCCGGTATGTCAGGTATATCCCCATCTTCTACATGGTTCTTCGATTCGGGTGCTTCAAATCATATGACCGGTGCTGTATCCCATCTTCGTGACACTCGTCTCTACACCGGCAATCAGGCTATTTCTACTGCGAATGACACTAGACTACCTATTCAGTCAGTTGGATCACTGACTTTCTCTCCTTCTGCTCATTGCCAGTTCACTCTTCGTGATGTGTTTCATGTTGCTAACCTCTCCAATTTAATTTCAATTGGTCAACTCACATCCAATAACTGCTTAGTCATATTTTTTTCCAACTGTTGTTTTGTGCAGGATTTGACAACGAGGAAGGTACTTGGGGAGGGTAGGTGGCATGGTCGTCTGTACGTGCTGGACTTTGATCCGTCTGTCACTCCGCCTCGTTGTTTCTTTTCTCCATCTTCATCAGATATTTGTTCGGCAAATAAATTGTGGAAACTGTGACACTGTCGCCTGGGTCATCTCCATTCAGATCGGTTACTTCAGTTAGTTTCTTCTGGCATGTTAGGGAACATTTCTCTTAATAAAAATGATTTGGATTATTCTTGTTCTTCCTGTTGTCTTTCAAAGAGTAAGTGTATTCCCTTTTCTCTAAGTACTACAAAATCATCTTCTATGTTTGAACTTGTGCATACGAATGTCTGGGGTCTATCACCAATCATGTCTCTCTCTGGGTTACGATACTATGTTATATTCATTGATGATTTCACGTGTTACACTTGGATTTACTTTCTGCAATCCAAGTCACAGGTTTTTGAAAAATTCAAGTTATTTCACTCTATGATGAAGACTCAATTTCAGGTTCCAGTTCAAACTTTCCGTTCTGACTCAGGGGGGGAATATCTCTCAACCGATTTTCGTACATTTCTTCAAGGTCATGGGATTATTCATCAGACCACCTGTTTTGATATTCCACAACAGAACGGGGTGGCTGAACGAAAAAATCGTTATATTGTTGAAACTGCCAACACCCTGATGACAGCTATGAGTGTTTCTCGCTCTTTCTGGGCGGAAGCAATGTTACATTCAGTCTACTTGATTAACTGGATGCCAACCAAAGTTCTGAACAGTAAATCTCCCTACTTTATTGTCACCGGCTTACCTCCTGCATATTCCACATTTCATGTTTTTGGTTGTATCTGTTATGTTCACCTGGCTTCACGTGAACGTAACAAACTATCTCCAAAATCGGTCAAATGTATGTACTTGGGATTTGGGGAAACTCAGAAGGGTTTTCAATGTTATGATCGTGTTTCTCGTCGTGTTCGGGTTTCACGACATGTTGTTTTTCTTGAACACATTGCCTTTCATTCATCTCTTCCTCCTCCACACACTCCAAACTCTCCTTGTGTAACTGCCTTTCCTGAGATTCCATTTGTCTCAAGTACTCTCCCTCGTCCGTTACAGGTTTATTCACGTCGATCACGTACAGATCCACCACCGATTACTCAACCCGAATCTACTGTACCTGTTGCAGATCCCGAACCTATCTTGATACGTCGTTCCGCTCGTGAACATCGAGCACCTGATCGCTTGATATGCTCTGTCTGCCATGACTGCTACTCTGGATACTGTTTCTATTCCTACTTCGTACTCTCAAGCAACCACTCAGGATTGTTGGAAGAAGGCTATGGCAGAAGAACTTGCGGCATTGGATGATAATCATACGTGGGACATTGTCACTCGATTCGCTGACCAACAACTAATTGATAGCAAATGGATTTATTCTGTCAAGCTCAAGTTTGATGGATCATTGGATCGATACAAGGCTCGATTTGTCGCTCAGGGATACAAACAAGAATACGGAATTGATTACGATGAGACTTTCGCTCCTGTGGCCAAGATGAAAACTGTTCGTACTCTTCTGGCTATATCTTCTGTTCGCTCATGGCCACTCGCTCAGATGGATGTGAAAAATGTCTTTCTTCATGGAGACCTCCAAGAAACCGTATATTTGAAACTTCCTCCTGACTCGTTAATCCCTGCCAATAAGGTATGTTGTCTAAAGAAAGCCCTGTACGGCCTCAAACAGGCACCTCAAGCATGGTTCCAACACTTTCATGATGTTGTTATGGGTGCTGGCTTTACTCAAAGTGGTCATGACCCATCCTTATTTTTACACACCACTGCTCACAGAATTGTCATTGTTTTGGTTTATGTTGATGACCTCCTACTGACTGGTAGCGATGCTACTGACATTTCGGCTTTAAAGGAAGTTCTACAATCATCATTCAAGATGAAAGACCTCGGCCATCTAACATACTTTCTTGGACTTGAATTTTCACGTTCCGACCGTGGGATTCTGGTCAGCCAGCGTAAATATACCAATGATCTTCTCGCCTTGGCATCATTGACGGATCAGAAAACAGTTCAGACTCTCTTAAAACTTAACGTTCACTATGGCCGTGACGATGGTGATCTACTTGCACAGCCCGACTTATACCGCCGTTTGGTTGGGAGTCTAGTTTACTTAACTATGACTCGCCCTGACATTGTCTACGATGTCCAAGTCGTCAGTCAGTTTGTTTCTGCTCCTCGGACTCTTCATATGACTGCGGTGTTGCGCATCCTATGGTACCTTCGTGAGACTTTAGATCGATCCCTGTTCTTCTCCTCCACGGCGACTCTGGACCTTCGTGCTTATTCGGATGCTGATTGGGCCGGATGCGCTCTCACACGAAGATCTACCACTGGATACTGTATTTTTCTCGATACTTCTCTCATCTCTTGGAAGTGTAAGAAGCAGGCCACTGTTTCCAAATCGAGCACAGAAGCTGAGTATCGGACGATGTCAGCTGCGTGTAGTGAGCTTGTCTGGTCATGTGGACTTCTTTCAGACTTGGGCATTCCTTTACAAGATCCTACTCCACTCCATGTCAATAATCTCAGTGCCATTCAGATTGCCTCTAACCCGGTTTTTCATGAACGGACAAAGCATATTGAAGTTGACTGTCACTTTATCCGCGAGAAATTTCAGTCTGGGCTTATTTCTCTTCCACATGTTGCATCGCGTGATCAGATTGCCGACATTCTTACCAAGTCCCTCACTTTTGCGCGTCACTCTTTTCTAGTTGGCAAACTATTACTCGTCGATGACCAGCATTAATTTGAGGGGGGATGTTAGACAGCTCACATACCTGTATAACGAGTATATCTTGTATAGTTTGTTTCCATAGGTAGAGGATTCTGTGTTTATTATTTTCCTTGTATAGATGTATGTAATCTCTATATATTCAACCCCATTGGGTTGTCTCAAATACAGAAAGCCTTTTCGCTTCACAGTTTACATGAGTTGGATTGTGTAAGTTTTGGGTGGGGTTCTTAGCCTAGGCTCAGGTTAGGATTGGGTTTAGGCCAGGGTTCTTGGGCAAATTCCTGTAAAATCAGAGATTTAGTTCAAAACCCTCCACAGGGCACCAATTGGGGTTAATGATCAGGACCACATATATTTATGTCTGCACATCAATGTAACTTTTTTTTTTTTTTTTAAAATATATTTTTTTTGGATCTGTTCAGCACATCTCAATTCATCTATTGAGGGTTCCAACATTTTTCTGCTGATGTAACTGAAGTTCATGGTTCATCCAATAAATATGTTTGCCGAGGTTGTACCACTTTGGGTTCATTATTTGGTTACAGTTGAAAAGTCTAACTTTAGTCCCAAGTAGCTTGGATTGTCTACAGGAATCAAGAAGCTCCAAAACTGATTTCTTGATCTTCAAGAAAGAAATAAGGCTCATGTCAGTAATGTTCAAAAAATTCTGCAGAAATTAGCTTCAAGCTTGAAAAGCGAAGACCTGAATGATGTATGCCCTGCATCCATCAGATGATGCCAGCTATATGAATGAGATGTGGGTCATATAACACCAAAAAACCACAGTCAAATGTAACAAAACACAGATGTGGGGCTTCTCTTGGTGAATCTAATCTAGGGTTCTCTTCATGCTAAAGGTCATACTATTAATGGAGAAACACAGATCAGAGAAGATCTGAATGACATATTCCATGCGGGGGCTCGATTTTGTATTAATCAAACTGTATTTTTGTTCCCACTTAAGGACCCCAATAATGATTCCACATAATATCATTTAGGAGGAACAATGGTGATTAGTCACTAGTTACATGGTTACTAAATAACTCAGGTAACAACTTGGTTGTAAGAATTTGCTGTGGTGGTTGTTATGATAAGTACTTAAGCACGCTGAACTTATGTAAAGGGCATTCACGAGTTGCGGGTTCGAAACTACGGTGTTGGTTGTTATGCCACTCCACAATGTCATCATATCTTTTCTAATGCAAGTCGAGGCTGTGTTTTCTTTTCTTATGGGTCCCTCATATGTTATTCCTCTTTCAAAGCTGCAACTTCTTGCAGAAAAGAAAGAGTGTGCGGACAAGGATCTGTTGAATTGCCTGCACTTTCTGGAAGATGTTTTGACCTCACAAAACCAAATCCTAGTCTGCAGAAGAGCTTGCACCTGAATGTATTAAACAAACATGACTGCCGTGTTGTCAGTTGGTGAACATTGTATTGCTGAAGGATTGAGATCTCGTTTATGATTTTGAACTGTGACAACATTTTTGGGAGGTAGCAATTACTTGTATTATTTGGTTCATTATGGTTTATATTCTCTGTATCTGGTCTAGATCCTCTGCGATGCAAGATGTGGCGGGTGACTTGTGGGTCCCGAATGGCATGGAGCAGTCCACTACCAGCTCTAGTGATTGTAAATTACAGCATGAGAATACAGATGATTAACAATCATCTATGCCAGCAGGATCAATTCCAAACAATGGAAAGGATATGGTGTCACTTACTGTTGCTGGAAGTGCAACTGTTGAAGGGAAAACTGTCAGTAGTTCTGATCAGAAAATAGATCTAGTTAGTGTGGAAGCTATCGATGCAAGGAGAGGTTGTATGATGTTTTCTTGTTTAATTCGTCAACATACAAGCTTGTAGAATTTTTCCTCAAAGCCTTATTACTTTTCTGAGTGATTTATTTTGCCTTTTTATTGTACAAGTGCATGGAGAATAAAGTCATAAGCTGCTTAATAGTTAGAAGTTTTGCTTGCAGAGAACACAGTTATGCGACGGTCCAGCAGACTCCAGAAGAAAGGATTAACTAAATGCATACCAATTCCATGCTCAAATCAAAGGGTTAGCCATATCGTTTTTTGGTTCTTACGTGTTCCTCATGCATGACTTATTATTGAGTGCCCTGTTTCACATGGTTTGTTAATGAGCAGGAAGGCCTTTCAGAAGCTCCATGTTTGAGTATTCAGTCTCCCTTGTGCTCAGATGAGATCAGAAGTCACGAGGAATTGAGTTCTGATTCCCTGTCTGTTTCTGCATCCAGCCAACCACATGAAGATTTTGATAGGGAATACTCTGCTGACCGTCCTCTTGTGCGTGGAAGACACAGAGCTACTATTCCTAAGAAAAGTAAACAAAGCCTCGTTCACCATTCGAAGGTGTTTCAGGCCAAAAGGAGCAGAAGATCTTGCCTTCCACATCAAATTGAATATTCAAATGGGATTGCAGGTGAGGTTGATGTGAGTACACAGATTGTATTAGCCTTCTTCCAGATTTTCTCCTTTGTTTTGTTTCTTATCCTCTGCTAGAAATTGGGGGTCATGTGGATGATTGCTGTTGTTAAATATTTGCTGCTAAATGCTTTTTGTAAAATTAATTCCTGACATTCCCATCAATCCAAGGGCTCTATTGAATAAACTGTCACATTTCTTCCAAATTGCATTTCAACTTCTACAAATGGAACTGGATTTCTTTATTATTTGGATCCTTTTCCCATTTCTGTACCTTGTAGTCACTAATCCTCTTATCTTGTCAAATACTTAATGGTGCCATTTTGGTGGAGGCAGTCATAACTGGAATTATTTTCTAGCTTCTTCCTCACCATTGCTCCATGAAATTTCCTCTCCATTTTGGTGGAGGCAGTCATAACAGTGAATATCCTGACCTGTAATTTGAATTTTGTGGATATGCACATAGTTTTCTTTAATCACACATGATCCTGTTGACCAGATTTTGAACTTGCTAAAGTTGTTGATGATTTTGATGAAGGGGATGGTGGGGATAATCAGAAAGTTGGCCTTTATGGGTTGTCTGGCAGGATGCTCTGTTCTATTTGTCAGGTTTTCTACTCTTTCTGCATTTTACTTTTTTGGTCCCCTTAAGTTCATAAGGCATGACTTCAAAGCACACAGTGCACACATCTTGTACTATCTAAAGATGGTTGGTGAAATCTAGCAAGCATTTCAAATTGGTTATTCCAAAAATCCATTCTGAAAGGAGTGTATGGAATCCCTCCAACCTTTATTGGATGGTGGAAGATATGTGGGCACTGAATCTTGGTGCACACTGGGCATACACAGTCATTTCTCTAATTCTATGTTCACTTTCATCTTGTTTTTATATTGTGCAGATAGGAGTAGCTGAAAATTTTATGCTCAGATGTGTGGGGATTGGTTGTTTTTGTGCTTTCCACACATTTTGCCTTTATCCTCCTTTACAACGAGTTCCTAAGATGGATTGGCTTTGCCCTTATTGCAAGGATGACCCATTGTTTACGGGCATGATGACTGAAGACAGGAAGCTGACACCAAAGAAAATTGGGAGTATTATTGGTCGAAGAAGGATTGTTATCAACCGAAAGAAAAATGTCTTACAAGATCAATTCCTAATAAAATGGGAATTGTTCTCTCATCATCATGATTCGTGGGTATGTGGTCATTGAAGCATTTGCATTAAACTAATGTTTTCTTAGGTTAAATTATACACTTCACTGTCCTACGGGCTTAACCCTTTATTTTTCAATTGAATGGAGCTTAGTAGTTTTGCAGGTGATACGTTGATGCAAGGTTGCATTTTTGCTAACCTTTTTGTCCATACCTGATTATTAATCACATTAGTGTGTATAACATTGCACCTTTGTCCTTCTTGCATGCAAAAACCTTTTGATGTTAGATGACCTTGGCAGTAAAATTACTGATAGATGAGCAAAATTGCATTTTCTCGGACTGAATCGATTACCTTAACTGTGAAAGGAAGCAACACCAAACAAAGTGTTTGGAAGAGTGGGCATATTTCACTCCTTTGATTTCTAATAACAAGGAGTTGGTTTCACATTTTTTTTCCCTACATGTTTTGCTATCTTTTCTGGTTGGAGATTTGAATCAATTGTCTACTATTTGAAAAGAATCACACGTTTTTCTTTTTCTATTTTTTTGGGTAGAGGGGGGTGGGGGATTATTCTCTATATTCCATTTTGAAACATATACAGGCATTTACATTGTTAAATTCATGTGCAGAATGTGTAGGCCAGAAGACTAAACTACTCTTGATCATGAACAAAATGCTAAAACACATATAGTAGTGGACCCACAATGTTGGTATAATGAGATGGATTGTCCAAACGATCTCTTTAAAATTTGCCTAGTGGCAATGGTGCAAGGTGTCATGATATGCATGTAGTATGTCATCGTCATCTTCTAGAATGGTGAAAGCATAATTGGACTAAGTGAGATATAGTCCCTTTGAATGCCAAGTTTTCTGTTCAGAAAATGATGGATACTGCCTAGATCCTTCATCTCGATTGTTGGACAATTGTAAAAATGAAAAACAAGAGATTAGATATCGTCATTGATGTATATGAGTCAATTGTTTTATGAACTTGGATTACTTAGCATGATTACACACTAATTGACACTTTGTAGTTAGCATGATGACACACTGATTGACACTTTGTAGTAGTTGAATTTGTTGGGTCCTTAGTGTACAAACGCTATAGAATATAGTGGAATGCAATTTGATCATGGGACCCATCGCAAGAATCCCTGTTTGCAATAGTATCAGATTTTTAGAATTTAACAAAATATATAAACAGTAGAGATAATACCTGCATCCGATGTGCACGAAAGAGACGTCTGTAATGCCGATCTGTCAATATCAATCTTTTAAACCAATGGGTCTCTCCCTGATCCATCTCAGTAGCGGAGAGTCAAGATAGCCTAACGTCTAATCCTCTTGTAGGTGTCAAGGAAGACGTATACCATCCACACAGTGGACCACACGCGAGGATAATAGAAGAAAATGGAGTGGATCTCCGCTCTCTCTTAGACTTTTTCTCTTTTTGGTCACACTCTCACGTCCATGGGGCGGTGACGTCCAGGGCTAGCACTTCCTCTTCTCTGGGATATGATCATATAAATAAGGAGGGGTTTGTTGGGGATTTGTGTTGCGGATCACACAGATGGATCTAGGATAGCAATCCAATGGTACCATGCAAACACGAGAACACAGATTTAACTGGAAAACCCTTTCGGGAAAAAACCACGGCATAAAGCAATAGGATTCCACTATGAAAGCATAAATTACAAAGAGAAAAGGACATACCCGATTTGAACGACCTCGAATCTCACCTTGCTACACCCTTTAGAAACCCTAGAACCCCTTCTAGAAACCCTTAGAATACCTTTAGAAAGCCTTGACATACTTTAGAATAGCCCTAGGGACCCCTGTTTATAGTTTAGGAAACACCCCTTTCGCATCGACCTTAGAACAGTCCGGAAACCGCCTAAAATTACCTAGTCTGCGCGTGGGCTGCGTAACCCTCGACTAGTTGAGTCAGGGCTTTGACTGGTCGAAGGGCACCCTCGACCGGTCGAGCCTGACCCTCGACTAGTCGAGCAGTGCGGACACCCAAAAAAATATGCTCGCTGGACTTCGAGTCGAGTGGGCCTCGACTGGTCGAGTGGACCCTCGACCCGTCGAGCCAGGCCCTTGACCAGTCGAGCAGCGCGTTGATGATGTGAAGACATCACTTCTCTGACAACAGGGTTAGGATTGTCAAATCACCACTTGTTCTAAAAGCTTGAGCTATTAGATGATGGTGTATATGTATATCAATGGACTTTAGCACTCCCCTGTACGTGCATGGTGGAATTCCGCACGGGAACATACTGGGCAAGGGTAGAGGAATGCACGCAACTCACACCCAGGTGGAGGAGTAATTACAACTCACACCATAAATGGCCCCCCTTGGGAGAATATATTAGGGAAGCATATTTGTTGCTCCCGGGAGGGATTTGAAGTTTTGAACACAAGACCTTCCTCTCTAATACCATGTCAAACAACCACTTTCTCTAAAAGTTCGAGTTGTTGGAGGATGGAGTATTAATGTACATCAAGGGACTTTAACACTCCAACAAGGGTTTTAGAGGTGCACCCAATTTGGTGCTCCGCCAACCTATGGATTTTGGTGTAACCTACTGTGAAGGAAGCTCGTCAATCCACCTCATCCATGCATACACTCATAATTCAATCCCTCTACTGTTATAGCGTATCTACTAATGATCATATCCCATGCCAATCAGAAGTGGATCATCAGATCTGGGCTATCAGGTTATTATCAAGTGCGATCAAAGCAGTTTTAACGATTAAAAAAAAACTTCAACGGTTAAAAACCTTTGAAAAACAAATTAAAACATTTAGAGTGGATCCCTTGTTGGCTCGTGCAAGAAGCAAGATTCTTGATGGAAGTACCTAGCCTTGTCCACTTTATTGGCCCTTGCATGGACCTTGTAGGAAGAGCCAAAGCTGACTAGTCAAGATCGTGACTCTTGCACATCCTCAAGTCTAAGAATTAAACCATCTTTCATGCATTATCAAGTCCTGATTTCACGATCACAGTTTAAGTTAATTGTCCCCCACACTGTTGACTTGATCTTGATCCACCAATGTGAGTGACCAAAGATCCGAACTTAGATCCTTTGTTTATGGCACACTCACAATCTTGTGCAGAGTAAGGGAAATGCATAAAATGACACCAAGTTGGCTCCCAATGGTGGAGACTGTCCATCCTGACCTAAGTCAGTTCCCCTCACACTAAGATGACCGTGCATCTCATGACCTGATATCCACAGGTGTGTTACACGCACCTGCGATGGTCATGGTCTAATAGGATACTGAGATCCATGGACTACGACTCTCCCAGGTCAATGACTGTCATGTTCAGTCTCAAGTTCCCAAGGACTACCATAGGAATTACTCCTCAACAAACCCAATGAATGAGAGCAACACTAAATTTGTCTAAGGCTTGTCACATTTCGAATCTAGGACCCATGGTCACCACAATCAACGACTGAGATATGCCCAATCACATCCACATGGCTAGTGGATAAGGGCACGGATGGTTTTCTAGGGTACTAACTCCAATAAAATTTGTAGAACACTAGGCCATGTTCATGCTTGTTTCAACTTGTACATAAATTTGTGAAGGCAACAGACGTGAGAAGGTATAGATCTTCAAAGCCCGATGGTTGCTCCATATGGACTTCTTTAGAGAAGGTACTGTGAAAGATGACACTCCTTATGACTATCTTGTGAGTATGTCAAGTGTGACTCATTGCCATATGGGCTTTTCTTAAATGGTAAGTCCTCTATCGATGATCTCTCTCTCTCTCTCTCTCTCTTCTTTTTCCTACAAAAAATTTTATCGAGTGTCTGTCCTCCCAAGCCTCTTTAGTACTGGGCAAAACCAATCAGTTAGGTTTTACTAAAAGATACTTTTGTTTATGTTGTTATTTGTGTAATGACTTAACATGGTTTTATGCCTGTTTTTGTATATCTTTGCTTTATGGGGACATTCTGTTGAATATTTTCTTGAGGAATTGTGTATTTCACAAATCATAAGATATTTGCACCGCTATTGTTTTTTTTTTTTTAAAAAAAAAAAAAAAAAATTTAATTTTTTTTAAATTCTTGTTTTTGTTTTAGGTTCCCATGGAATGGGTCAAGCTAATTGATCATGTTCGAATGCATAGATTCCAAGACAAAAATCCGTAAGCCTTGATTTTTTATTTTTTTTGACATTGGAGTTATTACAGTGTTCACTCTTTAATATCATAACTTTTATATGGCAAATGCAGTTGAATAGTTGCATTCTGCATTTGGATTATCATTTGAATATGTTTGATGTTTTCCTCTTTTGGTTTTTATGGGGTTTTAGTTATTTATTTATTACTTCCATTTTTCTTCAATGACTGTTCTTCTCTTTCTTGTAAATAGCTGAAACTCACTTTTTTTGGGGCATGGAAAAGATGTGTTAGATATGTGTCTTCATACAGTCATGCTAATATGTAACATCACATAATGTTGGCTTAACTTGGGGCTAGTTCGTGTTTGACATGGATTGCCTGAAAGCTTCTTTTGTTGTCCAGTTATTCCAGACCTACTGGCAAGGCAACTATTTTATTCTTGGAGTTCTGCAGAACCTGTTGCAGTTCCTTCTCTTTGGAGATGGTTACTTTGCAAATTTGCCCGCTTATTGGTGTTTTTTGGGAATCGTTCCAAACTAGTTTCCATTCGTTCCAAACTAGTTTCCATTGTCTTTTGAGAAAACTGTGGATATATACATTACCTTGAATGATGTGTAGGCAATTGTGATGATAATGTTGTGGGTGATGGTGATGATTACCTAGTTCTTATAAAAACAATGCTCTGTTTGATAGAAATGTTAATGGGACCTCTGAACATTGATATGAAGCTTAAGAGGACTTTAAATACAGTTTTTTGTGGTACTTACAGCACATTTAGGGAGGGAGGGAGGGAGGGAGGGAACAAGAGGAAGGGAGGGAGAGCAGATCAAAGTTCAGAGTTGGAATATTCTTGGAGCCAATTTGTTGAAGTTGCATTAGTGAATCTGCATCTTTGCAAGTCTATTATTTATATCGTTGCCATTAACATGTTTGGATAGATTTTAGCTTCATTATGAGCTAATATTGTTGAAATATTCCTGAATTCAAATTCATGATTTTTTATTTTTATTTTTATTATTTTTTTTTGTGGTGAATTTGGGAACTGTATCTGGATTGATTTTAAGGTGATTATAACTGAGTTACCTTTCGCATTTTGCCGATTGGAAAATATGATTCCGTGAAGATGGAACAACATCTTATTCTTGTTTTTGGACTCATTTCATTAGTTACACTTCTCATCAGTGTTTTGAATAGCGCCCATAGCGTAGCTACGATGCTATGTAGCGTTAGCAAAAAGTGTAAATCCCTTGTAGCACACACTACAAGGGTCATAGCGTATGTAGCGTCGTAGCATGCACGTAGCATATGTAGCGTACGCTATGCCTTTATTTATTTTAATAAATGGTAATTATATTTTGTATTTTGTACTTAATACTCTCAACTTGTGGGATTTTAATTCCTTTTCGTGCCTTGTGGTTCCAATTAGACATTATTTATTATAGTTTGCTTAAAAAGTTGTTGATGTGATAATAATTTGATTTGGCGCATGTAGCATGTAGCTTATGCTACGTAACATAACTTAGCCATAAATGTGATGTAGCTCATGAAAATAGCGTAAGTTGTGTATGGCCTACACCACAAACTGATTTGCATATGTCACGTGATACATAGCCTGTTCTACACTCTACATAGCTTGCACTAAAAGTTATTTTTCACCAAAACATTAAAATCAATTGCTATTTTCAATAATTTATTTCACTTTTCTTCTTCGAATAAAAATTAGTTAACTTTTTCAATGATTTTAGCAAAATAATATAACTAACAGTATTAAATCAGTTTGGTTGCTCATTCTTTATCTTTGTGCTTAATTGTTGCCTAATTTTCCTCTCGTTTTAGGTTGTGTTTGGTTGCACCAAATATCATGAAGAACAACCTTAATTAAAAATCTAGAAGTAGTGTGTAGCATATGATACACGTTATGTACCTTATGCGTCACGCATTAGAGTGGTGAACACTACATTACATGCTATTAAAGCAACCTCAATTAAAAATCTAGAAGTAGTGTGTAGCTTATGGTACACACTATGTACCTTACACGTCGTGCTTTAGAGTGGTGAACACTATGTTACATACACACAAAAAGAAGAACCAATATTCAGGATGCCGACAGCTGATCCTACAGTTACAGGTTTCAATGTCAGTTTTACTATTTTGAAACTGTTTACCAGTTATACAGTATAATCAAGGTCCTTTCAAGTCTAGTCAAACAGTCCAGTCAATGTTGGTGTTTGACTGGTCAAAGTTGTTAGTTATTAGTCAATAGTTTACAAAAGGAAAGTTAGTTTTCATTAGACAGCTGCCATAGACTTATTTTAGAAATTTAGTTTTCTACAATTGGCATTGCAAGCTATTCATGCCTTTAAATACTAGGCATGAAGTTCAGTTTAATAAAGCAAATATTGGTTATTTTCCTCTATTTTGGTATGTCTCCAAGACTTGAAAGAAGGTGCAACGTCTTGTTCATATCCAGGCAAGGTGTGTCTCCTTACCCGTTACATAGGTTGTGTGTATTAACTTTTAGCTATCCCCGTCCATTATTTCTCTCTCTATCTTTATTTTTCCTTTTGGTTCACATGCATGCAACCTCATCCAACCACTGTTCCAATTCTCTTGGTTTTATAAACTCTAATTTCTACCCGCCCTTGTATATCTGATGTGCATGAAACCTATAACCTTGGTGTTGACTCTATCCTTTCAAGTGATCACTTGCCGTTGAATAGTTGGCGAGAGCTTCTGTAGAAGTCTTTGAGCTTGGATGAAGGATGAATTAGCGCCAGTTATTAGAACTTGTGCATTACCTTGGGCACTTCTCATAATTCTCTTTGTGGTTCGGTTTGTAATTGTGTTGGTAGAAGTTAGAAATTCTTCTTTGGTTGTAAATCTGCAGGGGAAATTTTTTAATCTGGGAGTCGGAGAAGAAACAACCAGAGAAGAATCTCCGACTTCTACTGTCCCAATGGAACTTTATTGATGGGGATCATTTTGGTGCTTCTTGCAGAATTCTCTTCACTGGAGTCTTGTATGAAAAGAAACTTGTTTATGTGTATGCAATCTCTGCGGATTGAAATAGCTTGGATGTTGTTAAAGTTTTGTTTTGAGAGGAATGCATTTGAAATTTGTTACTTGAAACATAAATAATGTAAGATATTTGAGGAGGTTATTGAAGCCTCCAATCCATGAACTAACAGGAACTCCCTAACGTCTAGAATGGCCCACAATCTTGCCTTCAGTTTATTTTTCTAGAACTTAGGAGTGCCTCTTGCCTAAATCTTTTTTGGTTATGCTGTTTTTGCAGCTTGTCTTTCCATATACCTATTTGTTTCCTTTGTTCTTGTCATGTTCCACGCCTTTGCTATACTTTTTAGTCCTATTGTCAGTTGTTGGGCTTCAAACTGCTCCCTCCCTCCCTCCCTCCCTCCCTACATGACTCGAATGTGGTTTCTGTTTTTTTCAGGGTTGTGGGCGATGGTTTTACTGTAATTGATCCCAGAAAGGCAGAGTGGTTTAAAATAGACCGTGTCATTGCATGCAGGAGGAAGTTTAATGCTCATAATGTTTGTGAAATTCTGAACTTATCGCAGGCGAGCCAAGATAGCAGGGAATTTGAATTTCTTGTGAAATGGATGGGTCTTGATTATAGTGATGTCACATGGGAATCATCTTGCATGGAAGAACTGTTGACTGAAATTGGTAAACTTGTCCACAGGCACCAAAGAGCCATTGAAAGAAGTGATAGTTATTGTTGGGAGTCTCATGCCCCACAGTTAGATGTGCAGCCAAGCTATTTGAAGGGTGGCATCCTGTTTGACTATCAAATGAGAGGACTCAATTGGATATTGAACAATTTTATATCCAGGCGAAATGTTATCCTAGCAGGTTGTGGAGACTAAACCTTTTTTCGTAAAATATAAACTTAAGAGTAATCTACCAGTTGCTTATTTGCTTTCCTTTGTTTTTAAATATCTTTTATGATGTGGTCTGTGGTTTGAGCAGTTGGTTTTATAGTTTGTTTTCAAATATTTTCTGCAAATAGTTTTCCTTGTAGGTCCCTTTTATGTTGTAAATCATCATTGAGTCTTGAATGGTTAGATTATGGCCTGCCTCTGCAAACTTAAGTACTTCTGAGGCACGATTTGATATTTAGCTCCAAATTTGATTCTCATTTTTGTTTCTCACTATTTTTTGCTTGTTTGAAATTTATCTTCTAACTAATTTATTAGTGAAAGATGAAAAACATTATACAAGGTTTATCATATTATATACATCATGGAGGTTCATTGTTGAAATAACTGTATATGGGGTGGTATTGGTCATGTGCATACATTGTCCAGTGGTACAATCCGCCAGTCACTCAACAACCCAAATGCTTTTATGCGACACGTGGCATGCCCAATCATTGGTCTTGATCGTCCATTTAATAATCCCAATGGGTGCAACCCATGTTAACAAATAATGCTGATTGGATGATCCCAACTCTTGAAATGTGAGCTCTTTTGTTACATTTGTTTTTTTAATTATAATGAGCCATGGATTGGATTGTTACCATCATCAAACCCAAGTTCTTCTTGGAATCGTAAGCAATGGGACTTGCATTGATGATTGGCTGTGGCACATGTCACTTAAATGCTTTGGGGATGTTGCTAATGTCCCCATGAAGGTGGGGCCATTAGCATTTTCCTATATATGTGTGTGTGCGTGTGTGTGTGTTCTATATGTTCCTTGGTCAAGTGAACTTGCATATGCATATTATTAGCTGCTATCTCCTGACCCATCTCAACGTTCAAGTTTTCATTATCTCCTTTTTGAAGTATGAACTTAAAAATAATTATTGTGGTTAATCTTTCTCTTTTATCCAGATGAAATGGGACTCGGAAAAACAGTCCAAGTTGTTTCCTTTGTCCATTGCATGATGCAAGAGAAGCTTACTGGCAACCCTGTCCTCATAGTTGCTCCTAAAAATATCCTTTTTCATTGGGGGAAGGTGAGTGGTTACATGCACCTCCTTGTTGCCTGTATTCATTCTATTATATTTTGTTTTCATAAAACCGCATGGCTCAATGTAAAACGTAGATTGCTAGCTTTTCACACAAAAGTACTAAAAAAAAATCATCATCATCATCATTATCATCTAAGCCTTATCCCAATTGATTGGGGTAGGCTACATGAATCCCGTTCCGCTGTTCCACTCTATTAAAGGCCAGACATAGGTATGTAAGCAAAATAAAAAATCAAAAATCTATATTGTCATCACTATTAATATAGTTGTGTCCCAGCTATTTGGTGTCTGCTTTATGTCCATTTCTAGAATAAGAGTTATCACTATTGGTTGGTAAGAATTCTTTGATTGTGCTCACCAGACATCTAATCTACTCCTTTACCTCAATATTGACCAATTGGTTCATCTGTTCCTGGTGGAGTTTCCAAACAATTTTTGATACAAATAACTAAATCTGCATTACATGCTATCAAACAAATATTTGTGCTCTTGAAAACCCTAACTTTGACGTAGTTATGTATCTAACCAGAATGAAGAAAGTATGTTAAAATAACCAATTATGAAGCTACCTCTAAAATCTCTACACACCTAACATATCTAACCAACCCATAAAAATGAAAAATAACCTCATATACCTCGTATCATGTCAGTAAATGTAAACTCTGATATTGCACACTGGTATGACCAGATTTTGAATTAAGTTCATCAAAATATGGTGCTGCTTGAGTCGAGGGAGTACTGCATGAAAATAGGACAGCAAGAGCCTGTGAAACTCCAACTGTTGTTGGCAATGTGAGAACCAAACAATAATTTTTCAGATGATTGCTTCACTTGGTCTTTTTATAGGAAGGTGATTAAAAAAATGTGCATTATTTGGCTTCAGGAAAGAGAATGAAACCACGAAAATTCTCATTTATTGTAAATCTCTGTACAGTACTGGCATCCTCGATGGGGCAATCATTTAATTTCATTCCTAGAAAATCCAAGGACTTAGTCGAACTTCTTGCTAAGAATTGGATGGATCACTAGTCTATTTATCAGTCCCACCTGTCGATCGTCTTGATTATTCACTTGTATTGTATACGTATCTTGTTTCTATGGACAAGGTTATGTTATTGAGTAACAAGAAAATGTGTGTCAATCTGTCTTCTAAGTTCTAACTCCCCCCAGCCATTCCAGCTTCATTTTCAAGTTCCTCACTTCCGAATTTGATTGATCTGAATTCCTACCCACCTTGTACAACATGTCATGTCTGGTCTTTTCATTGGCCTCACAAGTGTTTTCTCTGTACTTGAGCACTGAAAGACTCAATAGGGGAAGGAGAAAATGACTGAATGACTTCAATCTAGTGCTAGTTGTCTGATAAAAAAACCCTTATCCAGTGAGGTACATGAAAAATGTTTTTCAATTTGAATTAAATGGGAATATTTGCTATTCCAACAGTGGGTAGTGTGAACCATCAACTGAGTTTGCAGAAGACTTACTCAAGAAGCATATAGAAGGCAAGAAAGAAACGAAATAAGTTGCCATGTCATGTGTTGCACCCGACAGTAAGCAATGCCAACTACTAGAAATAGAAATGTAAAGAATTCATGCCTGACCCAGAAGCCAAGTTGCAATATTCATGTCTGGTATGAACTGTTATGTAAGATCTGAAGATATTGATGGATGGTATAGTGGAACATGCAGGTCAATTGACTAGCTTAAGTTGGGTAGTTGCCTGAATAAGGAAGAGAGAAGGTGTTGGCTGATTATTACACAAGCCATTTAGGCTTCAGTTGAGGATACTGATGCAATACCTATCTGTAGTATGATCAATGCCCTTGCAGGAAGATGTGCAAGGACCTCTCTTCTTTGCCTATCTGGGTGATTTGTCTAGCCTTCGCCCTCTTCTTAAAGAAGCTAGACTATATTTCAAGTTGCTTTGGTGAACCAAGGCTTTCTGACAGATCTTTTCACTAAGCAGGATTAGTATAACTTTGTTAAATGGTTCATAACTTGTTCGCTGTCTACCGTTTGCTGCAATATCATGTTTTATGGGATCCATTTGCTATGACTAAGTTCCAACATTTCAATAGATGAAGTTTGAAGAATCAATTGCTGGTCCGGTAATGGATTCATGAATGGTCCTAAAGTTTTATCCTGGGAATAATCTGACGGACCAAGCCCATTGAAGAAAATTTGCTCCATCCAAGTTGTTGCTAACTATTTCAGGCTTGGATTGTCAGTGATATCGTTCGAAGACATTGTAGAGGAAATGATCTTCATATTTCTAATTTGCAGTGTGTGGTTCGGTCCATTATGAAATAGATTTGAACTGAGTTCAATAGAAAACTAGATCCCATAAGATTTGATAATATCAACAAAGTACACGATAAGTAATGTGGCTGGCGAAGCTGGACAAGTTTCTTGCACTACTCTCAAATAAGATTGAAAAAGCTGAAAAAAACAAGTCTTTTTTTTTTTCCCCTCCCTTTCTGAAATCCCTTTAGTTTCAGATTGAAGTGAAAAACATATATCTAGAGTGGCGGTTAGATTTGGAAAGAGATCTTCCAGAATTTTAGACAAATACAGAAAATTAACTTGAAACAATCTCCACAAGTTTTTAAAGAAAATAATCATAAAATTTTGAAAAAAAGTCTAGATCTATTGAGTGGGGATTATTGTTGAATTTCTGAAGTCATCAATCCCTTGAATGAACACAACATTATGGATCACACTGGTTGGAAGAAGATAGCAGTTGATGTACATGCAAAGAACAAAATGTCATAAACACACACGTGTTCTCGCGCGCACACAGAGTTTTGTTAATATCCCCACCTTCATGGGGAACCTTTAAAATGGAACACGGACCTATTGTTGATCTGAACCATTCATTCATTCATACAACTAGGAGCAAGCCATGGTACAACATCACACCGATCGGATGATCCTAACCCCTTTGAATGGGGCCAGTTTGTTACAACTGTCCATTGTTTATGAGCCATAAATCACTTGTTGAATCTATCTGCTAGATGTTTCAAGATGATGGTTGGACCTGTTTTGCTTCTCTAGTCAATCTTGACTGTCCAACCAGTTGGACCGTACAAGTCCTAATGCAGGGGCATTTTCACACCGGGCTCGAGTGGGGTTGCCTGTGGGATGCAGGGGCACACTCGGGGTGGGCGGCTTGTGTGAGGCGGGCCCCACCCTTGTGAGGTGAGTGGCTCGTGTGAGGTGGTACTCATGTGATTTGGGGCCCACGAGGGGGGTTTGGCCGAGGTCCTAACCCATGAGATGTGGGGCTTGGGCCATGAGATAAAGGGATTGATTCGCCATGCACCAACAGTTCGAGCTTTTAGAGCAAGTGGTTGACTGTCCTGCATCAAGTCCTCATCAACATCCTGTAATTGTCTTATTCCCTTTTGTAGATCCTTACAACTAAGACATATCATACACATTCCAATTGGCAGTGAAAGCTCCCACATGATCAGAGGTTTAAAATGTAGGTTTCCTGAACAAGAGACAAATTTGAAGCAGCATCTTCCTTGAAAACTTGCACAACTTCAGTACCAATGGGAGAAAGACATGGCACATTTCTGCCCTCTGTGATGTGCTTTTGTATTTGAAATCTAGTCAAGACTATTAGTTATCTCACCATCTTACCGTAATCAGCATTTTGAATATAACAGGATACGTTGAACAGTCATAGTTTGCTCGTCTTCTTTTCTTCACAAGGGGATGAATATAGTTTCTTTTCCTCTTTACAGGAATTTTGCCACTGGGCAGAAGAGCTTAATGTTGTTATTTACCAAGGGGAGAGAGCTTCACGGCGGTGTATCCAGGACTATGAGTTTTTTGCATCTGGAAAGAAGGTCTTATTTGATGTTTTGATAACAAACTATGAACTGATTCTTTCAGATAACCATGTTCTGCGGAAGTTTAAGTGGTCTGCTATTATTAGTAAGATCCTTTTCTCCCTGGTTATTCATGATCTGTTCTTTCCAACAAGGCAACAACACATGAAATTCTATTGTTAAGGATGCAAAGAAGCTTTCTTTATGATCAAAAGAGAATGTGGTTTCTTTGAACCAATACTGCTATACATCATCAATTTCTTACATATTTGCTTTCAGTGGTTTAATCTTTACAATGGCACCCTCTCCTGCTGAATATTTTTAGTTCTCTTGTCTTTGTTATTTCTATTATTGTGGTTTCATTTTAGTATGAAAGAATAATAGCTATGGCACCTTTTCCTTTCAATTCATGTTGGAATATTTAAAATAATTTGTGTGGCCTGATTAGATAGTTTATTTTTTATATTGCTGAAGACTTTCCTGGAACTATGAGACAGTCTCGAGTTTTTTGTTGGCAGCGGCACTAGTGTTTAATCTGCCGTTTGCATTCTATGCCTATGGTGTTGAATTTGTTCAAATGGTACTCTTTTTTGTTTCTAATAGATTGCTAGGACCTGTTTGGGTGCTATCCATTTTAGCCCCGACAGGTGTGACTATAGGCTATGGACGCCTGTTGGGTGGTAGCTTAAGGTTCAGGATCACGTCACTAACACAACCAATGTTGTCATATCTCGCATATGTGCAATGCATACGCAATCGCACAATTGCATATGCGGTTGCATATAATTAATTTATTTTTTTCAAAAATTTAAAAAAATTTGGAAAATAAGGGGAAACTAAGAAAAAAAAGAAAAAATATAAGAAAGTAGGGGGAACTTTTCTAAGTTAATAGATAACTAATTTTATATGTTTAAAATATATTTGAGTGAAATAAAATCAATTAAATGTCAAATCATAAACATTCAACAATATAGATAACAAATGCCAATTAACACTTAGTAAGTAAACAAAATGAGGAGGTTATTTATTTATTATTGATTGTAGAAAATGAACAAAATAATACTAAATGGTAAATGCTAGTATATGCATTGATCTATTTGCCATTGTGGCATTTGATCACTACCACCATTGTCATCATCTGAGTCATCTCCGTTTTTCACATATATTTCTTCTTCTTTTTCTTCATTATCTGTATGTACTAATACTTATCAACATCCAATGATGGATCTTCAGCCTGATCATCTTCTCATTCTTTTTTCTCCTTAATCTCTTCCACGGGTTGACTGTTACTACTTGCCCTCTATCCTTTGCCTTCGAGTGTAAGTAGAAGTACATTTTCCAGGTATCAATTCGTATGTGACATCTTCAACTTGTGCTCATGTCAAGTTTTCGCTAGTAAATACGGGTCCTCCGTCTCTATGAGTCATTCGTTATCTGCGTCCAACTCATCTAAGCAGATATGGTCAGAAATCAGGCTTTTGTTTCCTAGTTTATAATCGTTCACGGAATTTTTGATTTTATTGGACGAAGACCAAGTCGTTGGTCTTTTTTTGTTCAAGGCGATTCCTTTTCTTGGTGTGCATTTGACATTAACTATTTAGCTAATTAGTTTACACTTACAAGTTGAAGTTACAATTACCAAACTGTAAGTCTGTAACATATTAACATTTTCGTTCCAAACTTACTGCCTCGAACGTGCTCTAGTTGCGCTCGCAACTGCTGGTAGAACACTTGAGTTCAAGAATTCTCATGATCAACTTCTGTAGAGTTGAATCATTCCTGTTTGGGTCCACTCTATAGGCAACCCACCAGTTAGTTGAGAAAAATAATTTAAGTAGGTTAGACTTTGTAGATTAGATTATAAAAAACTATTTGTAAGAGAACTAAAACATTCATATTACTTACTAGGTATATAGTGCTTTTGTTGGATCGGAAGAAGCGAATAAACATGCTGGGTTAAGGATGTAGGCGGCCGAATACAATGAAGATAACATTTGATTGCCCCATCTTCTATCTGTAATATTTATAATGAGCTTGTAATCACGCTCTCTCTATATTTAAAATAGTCTATGATCTTATTTTTTGCCCTCTTCATTTCATCATATATGTAATCCATTGGAGGCTTCTCATCCCCATCCACCAATTACAACACAATGAGTAAGGGATCAGATGCTTTTAGTGCCTTTACCACTTGAGTCCAAAAAATTTGTGAAAGGATTGTTTGTTAAACCTGTTTGCCTTTAATTTTTTTGACCAAAGTCCACTTGTAAAATCTGTCAACAAAACAAAGCTTCCAAGTTCTGATTTTCTTGCATGTAATCTTTGTAGTGTTAAGAAGGCTATAGCGAAATAACTGAATGCTGGACGTTGCAAGTTACTCCTAATGTGTTTTTTCATTCGACTGAGAAGAAGGGCGTACTTGTACGTAAAGACCGTGATTCTTCTAGCCCTTGCAATCACTTTTAAAAATAACCTAGCTATATCTTCTAACATCATATCAACACGATGGGCGGCATGTGGTTTAAAATAAACTACGCCTCTTTTTCATAAGAAGTTGACTGGTGGCTACATATGAGGTTGCGTTGTCTGTAATTACCTGGACAATGTATTCCTCATCTATTTCCTCAACTACACTATCTAGTAATTTAAAGAAGTAATTTTCAGTGTACGAATGGCCCAATGCATCCACGAACTTTAAGAATATTGTCCTAGCTGGACAATTCATCAGAAAATTAATGAGAGACTGATCGGATCTATTGGTCCATCCTTCGGCCATGAGTGAACTGAAAACGAAAAACACAGTAGCCAGTGGTAGATCGTCGTGTGAGAGCGCAACCGGCCCAATCAGCATCCGAATAAGCACGAAGATCCAGAGTCGCCGTGGAGGAGAAGAATAGTGATCGATCTAGAGTTCCATGTAAGTACAATAGGATGCGCAACACCGCAATCATATGAAGAGTCCGAGGAGCAGAAACAAACTGACTGACGACTTCGACAGCGTAGCAATATCAAGGCGAGTCATAGTTAAGTAAACCAGACTTCCAACCAAACGGCGGTATAAGTCAGGCTGTGTGAGCAGATCACCATCATCACGGCTATACTGAACGTTAAGTTCTAAGGGAGTCTGAACTGTCTTCTGATCCGTCAATGATGCCAGGGCAAGAAGATCCTGGTATATTTACACTGGCTGACTAGGATCCCACGTTTAGAACGTGAAATTTCAAGCCCAAGAAAGTATGTGAGATGGCCGAGATCCTTCATCTTGAAGGAGGATTGCAGAACTTCCTTTAAAGCCGAGATGCCAGTAGCATCACTACCAGTCAGAAGTAGGTCATCAACATAGACGAGGACAATGACAATTCCGCGAGCAGTGGTGCGCAAAAATAAGGATGGATCATGACCACTTTGAGTAAAGCCGGCACTCGTAACAACATTGTGAAAGCGTTGGAACTATGCCCGAGGTGCCTGTTTGATGCCATACAGGGCTTTCTTTAGGCGACATACCTTATTGTCAGGGATTAAGGAACCAGGAGGAGGTTTCAAATATACTGTTTCTTAGAGATCTTCATGAAGAAAAGCATTTTTCACATCCATCTGAGAAAGTGGCCAAGAGCGGACGGACGATATTGCCATAAGAGTACGAACAGTTTTCATCTTGGCCACAGGTGCGAATGTCTCATCGTAATGAATTCTGTATTCCTGTTTATATCCCTGAGCGACAAGTTGAGCCTTGTATCTATCCAATGATCCATCAGACTTGAGCTTGACAAAATAAATCTATTTGCTACCAATTAGCTGTTGGTCAGCGGGTCGAGTAACAATGTCCCATGTATGATTATCATCCAATGCCGCAAGTTCTTTTGCCATAGCCTTCTTCCAACAATCATGAGTGGCTGCATGAGAGTATGAAGTAGGAATAAAAACAGTATCCAGAGTAGCATTCATGGCAGACATAGAGCATATCAAGCGATCAGGTCCTCGATGTTCACGATCGGAACAACGTATCGAGGTAGGTTCAAGATCTGCAACAGGTACAGTAGGTTCGGGTTGAGTAATAGGTGGCGGATCTGTACGTGGTCGACGTGAGTAAACCTGCAATGGACGAGGGAGAGTACTCGAGACAAAAAGAATATCAGGAAAGGTGGTTAGACCAGGAGATTTTGGGGCGTGCGCAGGAGGAAGATCTGAATGAAAGGCAATATGTTCAAGAAAAATAACATGTCGTGAAACCTGAACACGACGTGCGACCGGATCATAACATCGAAAACCCTTCTGAGTTTCTCCAAATCCCAAGTACATACATTTGATCGATTTTGGAGATAGTTTATTACGTTCACGTGAAGCCAAGTGAACATAACAGACACAACCAAAAACACGAAATGTGGAATATATAGGAGGTGAGCCGTTGAGAACAAAGTATGGAGATTTACTGTTCAGAACATTGGTTGACATCTGGTTGCTCAAGTAGACTGAATGTAACATTGCTTCCGCCTAGAAAGAACGATGAACACTCATAGCTGTCATCAGGGTGTTGGCGGTTTCAACAATATGACGATTTTTTCGTTCAGCCACCTCGTTCTGTTGTGGAGTATCAGAATAGGTGATCTGGTGAATAATCCCATGACTTTGAAGAAATGTACGAAAATCGGTTGAGAGATATTCCCCCTGAGTCAGAGCGAAGAGTTTGTATTGGAACCCGAAATTGAATCTTCACCATAGAGTGAAATATCATGAAATTTTCAAAAACCTGTGACTTTGAGTGCATAAAGTAAATCCAGGTGTAACGTGTGAAATCATCAATGAATATAACATAGTAATGTAACCCAGAGAGACATAATAGGTGAAGGACCCCAGACATCTGTATGCACTAGTTCAAACATAGAAGATGATTTTGTATTACTTAGAGGAAAAAGAATACACTTACTTTTTAAAAGACAAAAAGATGAACAAGAATAATCCAAATCATTTTTATTAAGAGAAACATTCCCTAACATGCCAGAAGAAAATAACTGAATTAACCGATTGGAATGTGGATGACCCAGGCGAAAATGCCACGGTTTCCACAATTTATTTGCCGAACAAATATCTAATGAAGATGGAGAAAAGAAACGAGTCGGAGTGACAGATCGATCAAAGTCCAGCACGTACAGACGACTATGTCGCCTACCCATCCCAAGTACCTTCCCCGTTGCCAGATCCTGCACAAAACAACAGTTGGGAAGAAATATGACTAAGAAGTTATCGGCTGTGAGTTGACCAACTGAAATTAAATTGGAGGAGAGGTTATGAACATGAAATACATCATGAAGGGTGAACTGGCGATGAGCAGATGGAGAGAAAGTCAATGATCCAACGGACTGAATAGGTAATTAGTGCCATCCGCAGTAGAAATAGCCTGATTTTCAGTGTATAGACGAATATCACGAAGATGGGATACAACACCAGTCATATGATTAGATGCACCCGAATCGAAGAACCATGTAGAAGATGGGGATATACCTGACATCCCGGCCGCAGAAAGAGCCTGAATGATTTGCTGGAGCATCGCAAGAGTCAAAGGTGATGAAAGACTTTCAGCAGAAACAGTAGATGCAGAATCACTAACAGACGGACTCGGAAGAAATAGTGGTAACAGTAGCAGAAAGAGCACGACCACGGCCACGACTACGACCACCACGTATACGGCCAAAAGAAGATCCATAGGCACGTGTACGGCAGTCCTGAATACCATGACCAGTCCGTCGACAATAAGCGCACCATTCTTTGCATTGAGCAACAACATGACCCACCTTGTTGCAGTCGCGACAAGTCAGAGGAGTGGAACCACGTGTAGTAGTGGACACAACAAACACCATATCAGATGATCCCGGAGTTTAGGAAGGAAGAGAGAACTTTCAGTCGTTGTTCCTCAGCCAATAAATCATTAATAACCGAATTCAAGGAAGGAGGAGGATTACGGTTCAAGAGAGCAGCCCGACAATGCTCAAATTCCGGACGCAACTTCATAAGAAATTGTCTTAGTTGCGCACTCTCACGCATAGATTGGAATATTTTAAAGTCATGAGTAAATGTTGGATCCATCATAGCCATCTCCGTCCAAATAGTGACAATTTTGGAGTAATATGATTGAAGACTGTCATCACCCTGAGTAAGGTTACCGAGATCCTGTTCCAGGCGGTATAACTGGGCCGCATTACTCTGTTGATAAATTGTCTGGAGATGCTCCCACATTGCCTTAACAGTGCGATGAGGTGTGAGGCCAACAACAATGGAACGATCGACTGAATTAAGAATCCAGGTAATAATTCGTCCATTGTTCATTTCCCAATCAGCTAATTTGTCGACATCAGTGGAAGTGGGGATAATAATAGATCCATCAATTAGTCCCCACAAACCACGACCCTTAAGGAAGTTCTGAAAATGGATGGCCCATAAAGAATAGTTGGTGCCATCAAAACTACAATGTGGGGCCCTCTTGATGTGATGAGTTCTTGTCCATTGAGCTGAAGTATTATAAAGCATCCAAGGAGTTGCAATAGAAGAAAGTTTTAGATGTACCGTACAACAATAGCAATAGCAACAGGTTCTGGATCTGAATCTGGTTCTGGATCTGGAGCGAGATGCTCAGAGGGGCACTAGAGCGGATCGGATCTGGATCTGGAGCGAGATGATCAGAGGGGCGATGGAGCGGATCGGATTTGGATCTGGATCGGGACGACGCAGATGCACAATGGGTCGAGCAGAGACACCGGACGACGTAGATGAATAGGCGCAGATGCAGAGAGATCGAGCAAAGGGACCGGACGATTCAGAGGGCAGAGGGGTCGGACAAGTAGAGGGGTCGTCGGACGACGCAGTAGGGACGACCAGGTATAGTGGCCGGACGCAACAGGGAGGGCCGGACGCAACAGGGGTGGTGACCGGACGACGCAGAGGCGGTTTCGGATCAGTGTGTCTTTGATACCATGAAAACCAAGAGGAGTTGAAGCTTTTCTGTCTTTGAGACAACCCAAAGGGGTTGAATATATAGAGATTACAATCATCTATACAAGGAAAATAATGAAATCGGAAATCGGAATCCTCTACATATGGAAACTAACTATACAAGGTATACTACCTATACAAGGTATGTGAGCCTGTCTAACATGAACACTCATATGTTTTCCACGATTCCTTATATTCGACTATAAATTATTGTATATAATCAACTTTGGCTTTGAGGCACGTCTTCCTCATTTCATGATATGAATGAGGTTTAAGCCTAGATCCAAATTGACTTATAGTCTCAACCATAACTTCGAAGCTTTTCAATTTAATTGTGTTGAAAGCAATGCCGGTTTGGTAAAACTACTTAGCAATATATTGAATAGTAGTTTGTGTTTATTTATTTAAATACTGGTTTTGTAAAGTTGTTTGAGCCGGCCCTTTGCCTCGACCCAGAGAAAGGGGGGGGGGGGGGGGGGGGGGGGGGGGGGGGGGGGGGGGGGGGGGGGGGGGGGGGGGGGTTACACTTACACTAGTAGTAGTTGAAAAGGGAGAAAGAAAAGAAAATGAGAAAGAGAGTTAGAGTTACACTTGTAGTAGAAAAGAAAATGTCTTGCTTGACTCTTGTCACTTGATTTAAATGTAGAAAAGGGATATAGATTCAAATTTCAATAGAAATGATCAAATGAATGTATAAATTGTAGAGAATGAGAATGAATAAATGTAGAATTGTATATTGAAGAAATGAGAATGAATGAATGTAGATTGTAGACTGTGGAAATGAGAATCTAGATGTAGAATTAGAAAATGAAATGTATGAGAATATGAGATAGATGTAGAACTAAAAAATGAAAGGAGAGAATGTAAAATACTAAATTGTACTAATAACTGATAGTAATTAGTAAGAAATGAAATGAGAGAATGTAAATTAATAAATTGTACTAATATGATAAGATCATATAGGTGTGGTCCCCCGGACGGGTGTATCAAACCGACTTTTGCATAAGATGATCTCATGGTAGGGTCAACCTTTTGGATGTCGTTTTTTTTAAAAAAAAAAAAAAAAAATTAAAAAAAACTTTTTCGAAGATACCTTTTGGATGTCGTTGAAACATGCAAGAATGAAATTGCGGTCCAATTGGTTGGATATGAGCCAATCTCATATTGCTCACACATAGTATCTAATGCACGCACACACGTGTGTGTGTGTGTGTGTGTGGTGTGAGAGAGAGAGAGAGAGAGAGAGAGAGAGAGAGAGAGAGAGAGAGATCTAACATTTTCATTGTTGGCATGTGAATACATGGTTTATAGCAAATGCACAAACAATCCATGTTTAGTGGAAAGAAGACTAGTGTTCGATGGTTAGGATATTCCAATTTGGGAGATTTTTTATGTGTGGTTTTTCCAGGATGGGGATCCGGTCATCAGATCAATTTTCTTGAATTAACCAACATGGGCTCAGTGTAGAGCATAGGAGTTCCCTTTTCATCACAATCATGAAACTTGACATCATATACATATGCCTGCATGCATATATGTGCATGGTGACATATCAGCTTATACATGCTACAATGGTATGGCCATAAGGGCCTAAAATTGGATTTTTTTTTTTTAAATTTATTATTATTATTATTATTATTATTTTTGTATTTGTATTTATTTTTGTTTTTTGTTTTTCATCTTTATTTTTTTGTTTCAACTTTGGAGGAAGCTTAGAAAGTCATTTTAGACTAGCTATGCCTATTATGGGGGTCAAAATGAGTATTTAGTGGGATTTGAAGAATCAAAGTGGAATAGATCATTATAAGAATGGTGCTTTAGGCTATCAAAATGGACCATTTGAAAAAAGAGAGAGTAAAACCCTCACTTTTTGGTGTTTTCATCACATTTTGTTGTATTTCAATGTGATGAGCCTTAATCCACAAAATCAAGCATGATTTGTGTTCAATTAGTCTCATTTGGTTGGCTTTAAGCAAGTAGTCAAGTTGGCAATCAACATTCTTATCGAAGAATGGTTTGATACACGATTTATGTTTATCTATAAAACAAAAAGACGGTTTTTTGGATTTATCTTTTTTCCTTTATATTTTCTTTGTATTTTTACCCTAATTTTATCCTTTAAAAAATGCTTTTTGGATTTATCTTTTTTCTATTTTCTTGGTATTTTTACCCTAATTTTATCTTGAAAAAATGATTTTTGGATTTATCTTTTTTTTTTCCCCCTTCTATTTTCTTGGTATTTTTACCGTAATTTCCTCTTCCTCTTCTTCTTCTTTTCTCGGGGGTCAATATGCCCTTCAGATATCGATATTCAAGGTATTACGTAATGGTAACGGATGTATTACGTAATGGTAACGGTTGGTTGGTTGATATGCTACAGGCTATATTAGCTGATATGGCCTTGTAACAATATATATCATATATGTCCTTGTAATGGCTTAAACTTTTTCCTTCGGAAATAAATTCTAAAAGATTATTCATGAAATTTTCTAAAAAAAAAGTGAGGATCCCAAACATATTTTCTTTTTGGGTTTTAGACATGTATTTGATGGTAAACAGGCCATTCTTTGGTAAGAATGATGTTTGTCAGCTGGTGTTAACTTCACTTGTTGATAGTCAACCAAATTAGCCATAATTGAACACAGGTCGAGCATGATTTGGTGGATTAGATCCCATTACATATAAGTACAACAATATAAAGATGGAACAATGAATAGAGAAGTGATAGTTTACTCCTGATTTCCCAAAATGGTCCTCTCCACTTCAGTTCATTGAATCCAACTCAAATTGTGTTTTAATCCTTAAAATTAAGGCTATCAACGGGTTGGGTTCGACCATGTCGTGTAGTACCTGTACTGGATTAACTTGGTTCAGGTCTTAAAAAGTTTGGGTCCTGGTCAAATTCTTGAAAACCTTGAATTGGATATGATCGGGTTCAGGTACCCGTTCGATACCCATCGTGGCTTTGCACCAAGGTTTCCAGTTGATTTTGGGACAGATAAGAGCATTTACATGGTTGGGCCTACTCAAAGGATGGATAGATTGTACACATGTCACACTTCAACACTTCTTACACATGTTTGGCTTAGGAAACCTTGTTCTTTTGTTATAGTAATCGGTAATATTAAAAATATACAATGTTACTATTAAAACTAACTAGACCCCGACCCAGAACCTACTAGACTTTACCTAACCCAACGTTAACCGGGTCCATCACATGGACCTAACTTGAGCCAATTAGGTCCAATTTTTAACCAGGTCCAAAAGGTGAGACCTGACCCCTACTTGCTTTCTTCACAGGCTAGAAAATGGGACCCGTACCCATTAAAATTGGGCTGGGTCCATTGGGTACTTGCGGTCCGGGTACCCATTGACAACCCTATACAAAATAGTCCTACATCTAGTTTAAACTTAGTTCTAAGCTTCCTTCATGGTTGAAATGAATAAAGAAGTGAAAAAACAAGAGTAAAAATAAAAAATTCAAAATGGGTCATTTATAGCCATATTAGCTTTTAACTGTGTATGGCCCTACAGTGGGGCGTGTTGGCTCATATTTGCCAATACGTGATACGGCCCTTTTTTTCAGAATTGATGGATTCACCCCGTATCGTGTAACGGGGGTGAACATTTCCTTCATGTAACGGTCTTTACGGTTGTAAAGTAACCATTTATAATAAATACAATGCAGATATTTGAGACCATGTGTATGTGATGCTGAGTTTGGTGATTGCAATGAATAGGGAACCTCTCTGTTGTGAGGGTTTTGTTGGTTGAAAAATATAACTGTCTATTAGGTTATATATAGGTACTAATCAATGCTTTTGTTTTGGTTGATTCAGCCTTCTCTTATATATTCTACTTCCCTTTTCCTTTTCTAGTTGATGAGGCTCACAAGTTAAAAAATCTCGACTGCAAGCTAGGACGCTGCCTTAAGCAATACACCACAGACTTTCGATTGTTACTGACTGTAAGTTTTGTTTTGTGGTGTCTTTGTTATTCTTAAATCATGAGATCATGGGAGTTGAAAACAACGTATGTACAATTGCTTTGTAAAATCACTTATTACTTTTGCAACCCATTGTTCTTATTCTTATTCTTTTGATGGATACATTTTTAGGTGTGTTTAGTTTCTGTGAATAGGAACATGAATAATAGTTTATCAGCAATTTCACTATTCCTGTTATGTCGGTGAAGAATGTTATTATTCCATGGGAACTGTTTCTCTCAGAAATAGCCTTTGTACTCAGCATATATCTGGATTTCTTCTCACTATTGGAAGAATTACAGAATAACATGTCATGGAATGTGAAAGTTTTTGTATGGCAGAGTTTAATCAATCAGATCCACCTCCTAATCCCTTGGGAATTTTCGAACGGTGTTTCTTTCACCATTTATTTTCTTATGGTTATGCGGTGGGATCATCACAACTGTTTAAAGGACTGACTTTCCAGACCGTAGGTTTTGTCCTTACATGGTATTTCCTATTTTGTGTGGATCAATAGACTCCTACCACAACCATTGTACAACTACTTGACTCTGGTTGTTGCTCAAAGAGGCACTAAACGAAGTTTACCCTATTATACAATGTCTCAATGGGGTTATACTATGTTAGCTCGACGGATAGATTCTTATCAAGCTGCTCTATTCCATTTGATAACTCATGCCCATTCGAAAGCATTATCTTTTTTAGGATCTGGATCAATTATTCATCCAATGGAACCCATTGTTGGATATTTTCCTGATAAAAGCTAGAACATGGTTATAATGGGTGGTTTAACAAAATATATGTCAATTACAAAAACTAGTCTTTTATTAAGTAGTTTTTTTTTTTTTTTTCTTTGTAGTTAATGATATTTGGTTGTATTCAGGATTTTTGCAATAATAGTTTGTTCAACCACAGGATTAAATGCATTCTATTTGTTTGAGAGAATTCCTATTAATTGCATTCCAGTTTTCAGCATAATTCAAATCCAGTCTACAATGACTATTTACTAGAATCCATTCAAATTAGTCAGATGGTTCCTAACCTGTCAAATCGCCACTGGTCTTATGTTACATTGTTGTTTGGTGTCTAATGGCTGCACATGGTTTGGTGTAGAAATCAGTCTGAAAAATTCTCATTCGCAAAGTTCCCCTTTCTACTAGAGCCTAGTCCCATTAAACACCCACTACTGGATATTGTTCCTTTGTTTTGTTGCATGATCCAATCATTACACATACACAATCTGTTTTGTACCATACCGGCCGATGTCAGTTCATGATTTCCGATTCTTTGGAATTTGGATATCAGGGATTTGTGTTCTCACTTGTTTAATGATCAAAATAGAATTCCTCATTATAAAGAACACATCAAAATCATTGTATATAATGTGCATGGCGAAGAGCATGACACATTTGGCTTACATCCCACATGGTAATAAATTCCTATTTTGTGCAACTGGGGAGCTTACACAAACTGTTACTTCAAACTCATTTCAAGTTGGTGATATTAGAAGGTCAAACCTTCCGGTTGGGTCCTTCATGTCATTCCCATTACCAATGGTATAGATGAGCATGTTCAGATGATGCTATACCTATTTTAGCAAACCTTGCATAGCTTTAATAGTTGAACTTTGTTAGGTGAAATTAGTATCTAAATAACTATGTGTTGTTACTATGAAATTATTGAGCTTTTGTTGAAGATGCTGCTTTGTCACTTTATAAACTGGTTTTGTTTGTACCCTTAGTTACCTCACCATGTTTTTGCCATTAAAAATTTCCAACTTAAATGACCACAAACGATATTTCTTGTCTCTTAACTCGACAAAAAATCTACGTGTGGGACCTCAATCCTTTGAAACATGGCCCAAGCATACTCGTGCCCTAATATGCACCATCGTTTGATTGTACGCAGCACCCTTGTGTACCCAACAATCCCACCCAAGTGATTTGTGCCAGATGCTTTCAAAACCCTGTCATGTCGACCGCGTTGCCCCTACGGTCGAAATAGTGAAAATTGTGCGTCAATTTGATGCTCCGTTAGTGAGATACAACCCGTTGAATCCATAGCCCAAATTGTGTATCTTTTAACACAAGCAACCTCTATTTTGCTAGGCCCATTGGACTTAGGCCCATGTGGGCCTAAAGAGTAGTTACTAGAATTTATGAATTTTCACAAGATAGGACAAACACTACATGACAAATGAAGAGCTAACAAATATGAAACAAAAATGCTTTCTACCCCAAATGAAGAGAATGACCTTTAGCAACCATCTGAGCCTTTAAGTGTTTCACTGAGCCACCGGGATTGTACTTAGCCATATACACCCATTGACACCCAACCCTGTGTTTTCCAGTAGGCAAGTCAGTTAGAGTCCAAGTTTGATTGTTATGGAGAGCAATCATATCATTTTCCATAGCTCATTTTTATCCATCATGACTAGGAGTTTCATAAAAAGAATGAGGAACAAACACAGATGAATATGACAAATTAATTTATGAAAGGAGATAAACCAGTAAAGGCAATAAAATGAGAAATAGGATGTCATGCACAAGAATGTATATCCTTACAAAGAGCAATTGCTAAGTTGTTTTCATTAGATGATAAAAAAGGAGATTCATGAATATGATCTTCAAATGGATTTGAAGGATTGGTGGAAGCTGTTAGACAGATACCTTGTATAGCTAGCATACCTTGTATAGTTGGTTTCCATAGGTAGAGGATTCTGATTTTATTACCTTCCTTGTATAGATGCTGTAATCTCTATATATTTAACCCCTTTGGATTGTCTCAAATACATAAAAGCTTTCAGCTCCTCTCGGTTTACATGGTATCAAAGCTTCACTGATCCAAATCCGGCACCACCTGTCAGATTCGACCATCCCTGCTGCGTCCGACCACCATCCCTGCTAGTCCGACCTGAAAGCCAAGAGGAGCAGAAGCATTTCAGTTAATGACACAACCTAAAAGGGTTGAATATATAGAGATTACAGTCATGTATATAAGGAAAAATAATAAAACCAGAACTATACAAGGTATATAAGCTATACAAGGAATGGGCTATACAAGGAATGAGAGCCTGTCTAACATCCCCTCTCAAACTAATGCGGGTCATCGACAAGTACTAGTTTGCCAACTAAAAATGAGTGACGAGCAGAAGTGAGGGACTTGGTGAGAATGTCTGCAATTTGATCATGGGATGCAACATGTGGAAGAGAAATGAGCCCAGACTGAAATTTCTCGCGGATAAAGTGACAGTCAACTTCAATATGCTTCGTCCGTTCATGAAAAACCGGGTTAGAGGCAATCTGAATGACACTTAGATTATCAACATGGAGTGGAGTAGGATTCTGCAGAGGAACGCCCAAGTCGGAAAGAAGTCCACGTAACCAGACAAGCTCACTACACGCAGCGGACATCGCCCGATACTCAGCTTTGGTGCTTGATTTGGAAACAGTGGCCTGTTTCTTACACTTCCAAGAGATGAGAGAAGTGCCGAGAAAAACACAGTAGCCAGTGGTAGATCGTCGTGTGAGAGCGCATCTGGCCCAATTTGCATCCGAATAAGCACGAAGGTTCAGAGTCGCCGTGGAGGAGAAGAAAAGGGATCGATCAAGAGTTCCACGAAGGTACCGTAGGATGCGCAACACAGCAGTCATATGAAGAGTCCGAGGAGCAGAAACAAACTGACTGACGACTTGGACGGCGTAGGCAATATCAGGGCGAGTCATAGTTAAGTAAACCAGACTCCCAACCAAACGACGGTATAAGTCAGGCTGTGCAAGGAGATCACCATCGTCACGACCATATTGAACGTTAAGTTCTAAGGGAGTCTGAACTGTCTTCTGATCCGTCAATGATGCCAAGGCAAGAAGATCCTTGGTATATTTACGCTGGCTGACTAGGATCCCTCGCTTAGAACGTGAAATTTCAAGCCCAAGAAAGTATGTGAGATGGCCGAGGTCTTTCATCTTGAAGGAGGATTGCAGAACTTCCTTTAAAGCCGAGATACCAGTAGCATCGCTACCAGTCAGAAGGAGGTCATCAACATAGACGAGAACAATGACAATTCCTCGAGCAGTGGTGCGCAAAAATAAGGATGGATCATGACTACTTTGAGTAAAGCCAGCACCAATAACGACATCATGAAAGCGTTGGAACCATGCCCGAGGTGCCTGTTTGAGGCCGTACAGGGCTTTCTTTAGGCGATATACCTTATTGTCAGGAATTAAAGAGCCAGGAGGAGGTTTCAAATATATGGTTTCTTGAAGATCTCCATGCAGAAAGGCATTTTTTACATCCGTCTGAGCGAGTGGCCATGAGCGAACAAAAGATATAGCCAGAAGAGTACGAACAGTTTTCATCTTGGCCACAGGAGCGAAAGTCTCATCGTAATCAATTCCGTATTCCTGTTTGTATCCCTGAGCAACAAGTCGAGCCTTGTATCGATCCAATGATCCATCAGACTTGAGCTTGACAGAATAAACCCATTTGCTACCAATTAGCTGTTGGTCAGCAGGTCGAGTGACAATGTCCCACGTATGATTATCATCTAATGCCGCAAGTTCTTCCGCCATAGCCTTCTTCCAACAATCATGAGCGGCTGCCTGAGAGTATGAAGTAGGAACAGAAACAGTATCCAGAGTAGCATTCATGGCAGACATAGAGCATATCAAGCGATCAGGCGCTCGATGTTCAAGAGCAGAACGACGTATCGAGGTAGGTTCGGGATTTGCAGCAGGTACAGTAGATTCGGGTTGAGTAATAGGTGGCGGATCTGTACGTGGTTGACGTGAGTAAACCTGCAACGGACGAGGAAGAGTACTTGAGGCAAACGGAATTTCAGGAAAGGTGGTTAGACCAGGAGAGTTTGAAGTTGGCGGAGGAGGAAGAGATGAATGGAAGGCAATGTGTTCAAGAAAAACAACATTTCGTGAAACCCGAACACGACGAGAAACAGGATCATAACATCGAAAACCTTTCTGAGTTTCCCCATATCCCAAGTACATACATTTGACCGATTTTGGAGATAGTTTGTTATGTTCACGTGAAGCCAGGTGAACATAACAGATACAACCAAAAACACGAAATGTGGAATATGCAGGAGGTAAGCCAGTGAGAACAAAGTAGGGAGATTTACTGTTCAGAACTTTGGTTGGCATCCGATTAATCAAGTAGACTGAATGTAACATTGCTTCCGCCCAGAAAGAACGAGGAACACTCATAGCTGTCATCAGGGTGTTGGCAGTTTCAACAATATGACGAATTTTCCGTTCCGCCACCCCGTTCTGTTGTGGAGTATCAGAACAGGTGGTCTGATGAATAATCCCATGGCCTTGAAGAAATGTACGAAATTCGGTTGAGATATATTCCTCCCCTGAGTCAGAGCGGAGAGTTTGAATAGGAACCCGAAATTGATTTTCCACCATAGAGTGAAATAACTTGAATTTTTCAAAAACCTGTGACTTTGATTGCAGAAAGTAAATCCAAGTGTAACGTGTGAAATCATCAATGAATATAACATAGTATCGTAACCCAGAGAGAGACATAATTGGTGATGGACCCCAGACATCCGTATGCACAAGTTCAAACATAGAAGATGATTTTGTAGTACTCAGAGAAAATGGAATACACTTGCTTTTTGAAAGACAACAGGAAGAACAAGAATAATCCAAATCATTTTTATTAAGAGAAATATTCCCTAACATGCCAGAAGAAATCAACTGAAGTAACCGATCAGAATGTGGATGGCCCAGGCGAAAGTGCCACAGTTTCCACAATTTATTTGCTGAAGTAATATCTGATGAAAATGGAGAAAAGAAACAATGAGCCGGAGTGACAGATGGATCAAAGTCTAGCACGTACAGACGACCATGCCGCCTACCCATCCCAAGTACCTTCCCCGTTGCAGATCCTGCACAAAACAACAGTTGGGAAGAAATATGACTAAACAATTATTGGATGTGAGTTGACCAACTGAAATTAAATTGGAAGAAAGGTTAGGGACATGAAACACATCACGAAGGGTGAACCGGCGATGAGCAGAAGGAGAGAAAGTCAATGATCTAACAGACTGAATAGGTAATCTAGTGCCATCCGCAGTAGAAATAGCCTGATTGCCGGTGTAGGGACCAATGTTACGAAGATGGGATACAACACCGGTCATATGATTGGAAGCACTCGAATCGAAGAACCATGTAGAAGATGGAGATATACCTGACATACCGGCTGCAGAAAGGGCCTGAACGATTTGTTGGACCATCGCAGGAGTCAACGGAGATGAAAAAACTTCAGCAGAAACTGTCGATGGAGAATCACTAACAGAAGGCTCGGAAGAAATGGTGGCAGTAGTAGCAGAAAGAGCACGACCACGGCCACGACCACGACCACCACATCCACGGCCGAAAGAAGATGCATAGACACGTGTACGGCAGTCCTGAATACCATGACCAGTCCGTCGACAATACGCGCACCATTCTTTGCATTGAGCGACAACATGACCCACCTTGTTGCAGTCGTGACAAGTTAAAGGAGTGGAACCACGTGTCGGTGTAGTGGTAGACACAGCAAGCACCATATCATATGATCCCAGAGTTGAGGAAGGAAGAGAGAACTTTCAGTCGTTGTTCCTCAGCCAATAAATCATTAATAACCGAATTTAATGAAGGAAGAGGGCTACGGTTCAAGAGAGCAGCCCGACAATGCTCAAATTCCGGACGCAGCTTCATAAGAAATTGTCGTACTTGCGCATTCTCGCGCATAGATTGGAATATCTTAAAATCATGAGGAAAGGTTGGATCCATCATAGCCATTTCTGTCCAAATAGTGACAATTTTGGAGTAAAATGATTGTATACTATCATCACCCTGAGTAAGGTTAACGAGATCCTGTTCCAGGCGGTATAACCGGGCCGCATTACTCTGTTGATAAATTGTCTGGAGATGCTCCCACATTGCCTTAGCAGTGCGATGAGGGGTGAGGCCAATAGCAATGGACCGATCGACCGAATCGAGGATCCAGTTAATAATCCGTCCATTGTTTATGTCCCAGTCAGCTAATTTGTCGGCATCTGTAGAAGTGGGGATTGGAACAGATCCATCAATGAGTCCCCACAAACCACGACCCTTGAGGAAGTTCTGAAAATGGATGTCCCATAGAGAATAGTTGGTACCATCAAAACTAAAACGTGGGGCCTCTGTACGTGATGAGTTCTTGTCCATTGATCTGAAGTAATATAAAGTACTCACAGAGATGCAACAGAAGGCGTTAAATGTACTGTACAGCAGGAGATACCCAAGCAATTGCAGTTTCTGGATTTAGTGTAATAACAACAGCAACAGCAACGGATTCGAACAGAAATAGGATTTGGACTAGCAGATCTGGAACAGGATGAAAAAAAACAGCAACAACAACAGTAGCAGATCTGGTTCGGACGAGCAGATCTGGTTCAGACAAGCAGGGATGAGCAAGGACGAGCAGATCTGGAGCAACAATAGATCTGGAACAACAGATCTGGAGCAGGGACAAGGGGGGATGAGTAGATCTGAAGCAGAGGGGCGCCGGACGAGCAGATCTGAAGCAGAGAGGCACGGGACGAGCAAATCTGGAACAGAAATTAGCAGATCTGAAGCAGAGGGGCGCATGACGAGCAGATCTGAAGCAGGGACGAGCAGATCTGAAGCAGGGACGAGCGGATCTGAAGCAGAAGGGGCATCGGACGACGTAGGATCGGTCGGACAACGCAGGAGGTGCGGCCAGACGACGCAAAGGTGGTCGGACGACGCAGAAGGGGCACCGGACGACGTAGGATCGGTCGGACGACGCAGGAGGTGCGGCCAGACGACGCAAGGGTGGTCGGACGACGCAGCAGGGGCGGCCGGACGACGCAGGGACGGTCGGATGCAGCAGGAATGGGGGCTGACGCAGCAGGGATGGTGACCGGATGATGCAGGAGCAGTTTCGGATCAAGATGCTCTGATACCATGAAAGCCAAGAGGAGCAGAAGCATTTCAGTTAATGAGACAGCCCAAAAGGGTTGAATATATAGAGATTACAGTCATGTATATAAGGAAAAATAATAAAACCAAAATCCTCTATGAACTATACAAGGTATATAAGCTATACAAGGAATGGGAGCCTGTCTAACACGACCGCCCCCCCCCCCCCCTGCTGCTTGGTCCAACGCCCCTTGTCATCAGATCCGACCACCCCTTACTCGTCCAACCACCTGTCAGAGCTTCTATTGCTCGTCCGACCACCTGTCCGATCACCCCTTGCTCGTTCGACCACCTGTCAGAGCGTCGTCCGGTTACCTCTATTCGAGTTCCAGCAACCCCTGTTGCGGTTGCTCCCATCCAGCGTCAGATCTCGCTTATCCAGATCCAGATCTATATTTTCTAGATCCAGAGCCCCTATTGCTGTTGCTGTTCCTCCAGATCTAGCTTTTCCAGATCTAGATCCACTGTTGCTGTTGCTATTCCGCCAGATCCAGATCTACATTTTCCAGATTCAGAGCCCCTGTTGCTGTTGCTATTCCGCCAGATCCAAATACTGCAACCCCTTGGGTATCTCCTGCTGTATAATACATCTAAAACATTCTTCTGCTGCAACTCTTTGCGTGCTTTACATTAATTCCGATCAATGGACAAGAACTCATCACGTACAGAGGCCCCATGTTGTAGTTTTGATGGTACCAACTATTCGTTATGGGTCATCCATTTTCAGAACTTCCTCAAGGGTCGTGGCTTGTGGGGACTAATTGATGGATCTGTTACTATTCCCACTTCCACAGATGCCGATAAATTGGCTGATTGGGAAATGAGCAATGGAAGGATCATTACTTGGATTCTCAATTCGGTCAATCAGTCCAATTGCTGTTGGCCTCACACCTCATCGCACGACTAAGGCAATGTGGGAGCATCTTCAGACAATTTATCAACAAAGCAATGCGGCCTGGTCATACCGTCTGGAACAGGATCTCGTTAACCTTACTCAGGGTGACGACAGTATTCAATCATTTTACTCTAAAATTGTCACAATTTGGACTGAGATGGCCTTGATGGATCCAATATTTCCTTATGACTTTAAGATTTTCCAAACTACGCGCGAGAGTGCGCAAGTTCGCCAATTTCTTATGAAGCTGCGTCCGGAATTCGAGCATTGTCGGGCTGCTCTCTTGAACCTTAGTCCTACTCCTTCATTGAATTCGGTCATTAATGATCTATTGGCTGAGGAACAACGACTGAAAGTTCTCTCTCTTCCTTCCTCAACTCCGGGATCATCTGATATGGTGCTTGCTGTGTCCACCACTACACCACCACGTGGTTCCTCTCCTTTGACTTGTTGCAGCTGCAACAAGGTGGGTCATGTTGTCGATCAATGCAAAGAATGGTGCGCTTATTGTTGACGAACTGGTCATGGTATTCAGGACTGCCGTACACGTGCCTATGCATCTTCTTTCGGCCGTGGACGTGGTGGTCGTGCTCTTTCTGCTACTACTGCCACTATTTCTTCTGAGCCGTCTGTTATTGATTCTTCATCTTCTGCTGAATGTCTTTCACCACCTTTGACTCCTGCAATGCTCCAGCAAATTGTTCATGCCCTCTCTGCGGCTGGTATGTCAGGTATATCCCCATCTTCTCCATGGTTCTTCGATTCGGGTGCTTCCAATCATATGAATGGTGTTGTATCCCATCTTCGTGACATTCGTCCCCACACCGGCAATCAGGCTATTTCTACTGCAGATGACACTAGACTACCTATTCAGTCGTTGGATCATTGACTCTCTTCTTCTGCTCATCGCCAGTTCACCCTTCGTGATGTGTTTCACGTCCCTAAACTCTCCTCCAATTTAATTCCAGTTGGTTAACTCACATCCAATAACTGCTTAGTCATATTTCTTCCCAACTGTTGTTTTGTGCAGGATCTGGCAACGGGGAAGGTACTTGGGATGGGTAGGCGGCATGGTCGTCTGTACGTGCTAGACTTTGCTCCATCTGTCACTCCGACTCGTTGTTTCTTTTCTCTATCTTCATCAGATATTTGTTCGGCAAATAAATTGTGGAAACTGTGACACTTTCTCCTGGGTCATCCACATTCCGATCGGTTAATTCAGTTATTTTCTTCTGGCATGTTAGGGAATGTTTCTCTTAATAAGAAAGATTTGGATTATTCTTGTTCATTTTGTTGTCTTTTAAAAAGTAAATGTATTCCTTTTCCTCTAAGTATTACAAAATCATCTTCTATGTTTTAACTAGTACATACAGATGTCCGGGGTCCTTCACCACTTATGTCACTCTCCAGGTTACGTTACTATGTTATATTCATTGTTGATTTCACACGTTACACCTAGATTTACTTTCTGCACTCAAAGTCCCAGGTTTTTGAAAAATTCAAGATATTTCACTCTATGGTGGAGACTTAATTTTTAGTCCCAGTTCAAACTCTCCACTTTGACTCAGGGGGGGAATATCTTTCAACCAATTTTCGTACATTTCTTCAGAGTCATGGGATTATTCATCAGACCACGTGTTCTGATACTCCACAACAGAACGAGGTGGCTGAACGAAAAAATTGTCATATTGTTGAAATTGCTAACACCCTGATGACAACTATGAGTGTTCCTCGTTCTTTCTGGGCAGAAGTAATGTTACATTCAGTCTACTTGATTAACCGGATGCCAACCAATGTTCTGAACAGTAAATCTCCATACTTTGTTCTCCACAGCTTCCCTCCTGCACACATTTCGTGTTTTTGGTTGTCTGTTATGTTCACCTGGCTTCATGTGAGCATAACAAACTATTTCCCAAATCGATCAAATGTATGTACTTGGGATTTGGAGAAACTTAGAAGGGCTTTTGATGTTATGATCCGGTTTCTCGTTGTGTTCGGGTTTCACGACATGTTTTTCTTGAACATATTGCCTTTCATTCATCTCTTCCTCCTCCGCACGCCCCAAAATCTCCTGGTATAATCACCTTTCCTGATATTCCTTTTGCCTCGAGTACTCTCCCTCGTCCGTTGTAGGTTTACTCGCGTTGATTACGTACAACTCTACCACCTATTACTCAACCTGAACCTACTGTACCTGTTGCAGATTCTGAACCTACCTCGATACGCCGTTCCAATCGTGTATATCAAGCGCCTGATCGCTTGATATGTTCTATGTTTGCCATGAATGCTACTCTGGATACTGTTTCTATTCCTACATCATACTCTCAGGCAGCCACTCATGATTGTTGGAAGAAGGCTATGACAGAAGAACTTGCGGCATTGGATGATAATCATACGTGGGACATCGTCACTTGACCCGCTGACCAACAGTTAATTGGTAGCAAATGGATTGATTCTGTCAAGCTCAAGTTTGATGGATCATTTGATCGATACAAGGCTCGACTTGTCACTCAGGGATACAAACAGGAATACGGAATTGATTATGATGAGACATTCGCTCCCGTGGCCTAGATGAAAACTGTTTGTACTCTTCTCGCAATATCTTCTGTTCGCTCTTAGCCACTTGCTCAGATGGATGTGAAAAATGCTTTTCTTTATGGAGACTTCCAAGAAATAGTATATTTGAAACCTCCTTCTGGGTCTTTAATCCCTGACAATAAGGTATGCCGCCTAAAGAAAGCCTTGTATGGCCTCAAACAAGCACCTCGGGCATGGTTCCAACGCTTTCGCGATGTTGTTACCGGTACTGGCTTTACTTAAAGTAGTAATAACCCATCCTTATTTTTGCACACCACTGCTCGCGGAATTGTCATTGTTCTCGTCTATGTTGATGACCAACTTCTGACTGGTAGCGATGCTACTAACATCTCGACTTTAAAGAAGTTCTGCAATCCTCCTTCAAGATGAAAGACCTTGACCATCTCACATACTTTATCGTGCTTGAAATTTCACGTTCTAAACGTGGGATTCTGGTCAGCTAGCGTAAATATGCCAAGGATCTTCTCGCTTTGACATCATTGATGGATCAGAAGATAGTTCAAACTCCCTTAGAATTTAACGTTCATTATGGCCGTGATGATGGTGATCTACTTGCACAGCCCGACTTATACCGCCGTTTGGTTGGGAGTCTGGTTTACTTAACTATGACTCGCCCTGATATTGCTTATGCTGTCCAAATCGTCAGTCAGTTTGTTTCTGCTCCTCAGACTCTTTATATGACTGCGGTGTTACGCATCCTACGGTACCTGCGTGGAACTCTAGATCGATCATTGTTCTTCTCCTCCACGGCGACTCTAGACCTTCGTGCATATTCGGATGCTGATTGGGCCGGTTGCTCTCTCACACGAAGATCTACCACTGGCTACTGTGTTTTTCTCGACACTTCTCTCATTTCTTGGAAGTGTAAGAAGCAGGCCACCGTTTCCAAATCAAGCATAGAAGCCGAGTATCGGGCGATGTCCTGTGCGTGTAGTGAGCTTGTTTGGCTAGGTGGACGTCTTTCCGACTTGAGCGTTCCTCTGCAGAATCCTACTCCACTCCATGTTGATAATCTCAGTGCCATTCAGATTGCCTCTAACCCGGTTTTTCATGAACGGACGAAGCATATTGAAGTAGATTGTCACTTTATCCGCGAGAAATTTCAGTCTGGGCTCATTTCTCTACTACATGTTGCATCCCATGATCAGATTGCAGACATTCTCACCAAGTCCCTAACTTCCACATGTCACTCATTTCTCGGTGGCAAACTATTACTTGTTGATGACCCGCATTAGTTTGAGGGGGGATGTTAGACAGATACCTTGTATAGCTAGCATACCTTGTATAGTTGGTTTCCATAGGTAGAGGATTCTGATTTTAACATTCCTTGTTTAGATGCTGTAATCTCTATATATTTAACTCCTTTGGGTTGTCTCAAATACACAAAAGCTTTTAGCTCTTCTCGGTTTATAGAAGCAACAATTGGATGAACTTCATTACCATGCTTCGGACGTCTTGAGTAGACTTGCACTGATAGAACGTAAACGTTGTGCAAACATTTCTTTTGATTTAAGTTTTTGTGTCAGGTACAATGAGAAGAGTAACAAACATCTTTCTAAACTGCAATGATTTACTGTCTTCAAAAAATACATGGTACTTTCAAAGAATGTGGCATTAATTAAGATGTAATGTTTGTGAGAGATAAGATTGTAGTGTTTGTATCGTTATTGGGTACTTGAGTGACCAAGAAAGATACGTTTGATAGTCTTAGGTTCAAACTTATTGAGAACATGATTTAACTGATGAATGATAGTCTTAGGTTCAAACTTATTAAGAACATGTTTTAGCTAATGTACAACACACACACACACACACATACACACACCCGTAAATACCCTAGGAAGGACAAAAAACAGAAGAATATTATCACAAGAAAAAAAGGGTAAATTACTATCCAAAACATATGAAGGCATGCAATAAAATTGCATCACTCTAAAAGAGCTTTGGAACTTTAATCTTAAATAACAAAGCTTGAGTAACCTTTAAGCATCAATTCTTACATTCAATGACACCATTTTATTTTGGCGTGTGTGCACATGATGTTTATTAGGTAATGCCACGAGATGAGAGATATGGCTTAAAGTAATGAGATACATATTTCCTAGCATTATCCGAACGTAAAATACATAGCATCGAATTGTGTTTGCACTTTCATATGAAATTCTTTAAAGCAGAAAAGCACTTCAGAGTGATTTTTATTATTATTAAATATAGCTAGGTTATGTGAGAATATTCGTCCGCAAACTAATAAAGTACTTGAAGTCAAATAAATTAGTAGTATGAACTAGACAACACACATCAAAATATACTAAAGACAAAGGACTCACTCCTTCTGTCCATATGAGATAGAAATGAGACTCTATGATGCTTGCTTAACTCCCAAGCTTCGCATACTAACTCAGACTCATAAGACACTAACAAAACAAGAGTTTTTAAACTACTTAACGAAGGGCACACTCGAGGTAAGTGGCCCGTGTGAGGCGGGCCTCGTCTGTGTGAGGTGGGTGGCTTGTGTGAAGCGGAAACCAGGCGAAGTGGGGCCCACGAGGGGGGTTCGGATGAGGTACTAACCCATGAGATGTAGGGTCTGGGCTATGAGATAAATGGATTAATTTGCCATGCTCTATTAGTTCGAGCTTTTAAAGCAAGTGGTTAATTGTCCTGCATCATATAGCTTTTAAAACCTTCATTGATCGAACTTAATTCACCCAAGTTGGCCTACTAATGAGGTCCCAAAACGTATCAATTGTGTGGTTAGAACGCTTATGATGAGAGCACTATATGCAAGGCTCTGTGGAGCATGAT
>JAJHSJ010000004.1:17393530-17478293 GCA_021015155.1 Magnolia officinalis | reverse complement strand
AAATAAACTCTTATTTAGAGCCATATGTTTTCTAGGGGATGCATGGCGCATGTGCACTAGATACAGAGGTTTGGCTTGCCCTAGGACATCCCATGCCATACATAAGTTAGGATCCAAAAATCATACTGTTTTGGTGACCCTAACTACTCAATTTGTTAAACAAGAATAATTAGATACAATCTGATGGGCATGCTTAGTGTTAGAGTGTTAAGGTCCCTTGATATACATTGATACGTCATCCTCTAAATGCTCGAGCTTTTAGATCAAGTGGTGATTTGGCATGGTATCAGAGCGGAAGGTTAAGTGTTCGAATCCTGGAAGTAGTAAATATGGCATCAGAATATATTCTCCCACGGGGGGCCGCTTATGGTGTGAGTTGTGAGTATCCCTCCACCTGGGTGTGAGTTGTGTGTCTCTCCACCCTTGCCCAGTATGTTCCCGTGCGGAGTTCCACCCTGCACGAGCGGGGGAGTGTTAAAGTCATTTCATGTGCACGAAAACTAATGAAGTTGGTTGGGAAAATGCAAAGGAATTTCTAGAAACTAAATTATTTGTTGCTATAGCCCGATTATGAGGTTAATATGTTGGCCCAAGCCCATCTATAGGGTACTCCTTGACATGTATATGGCGTATATGCACGAAATACAGCAAACCCAATTGAGAAAATGCAAAGGAATTTCTAGAAATTAAATTATTTGTTGCTATAGCCCTATAATGAGGTTAATATGTTGGCCCATCTGTATGGTACTCCTTGACACATATATGGTGATTCGAATCAGCAAATCTGGGTTGGTCCATAGCCCAAAGATTGCGCTTAGTATTCCAGTCAGTTGACCTCTCACTAGATATTGATTGTTGATATTCTGTTTAACTATCTATTTGATAGCCAGCAATCGGGAAATTAGGAGGAAATCTGTGGAATATCCATGTGTGGCCCATATATTTAGAGGTCAAGATTGCCATTTGCATATGGCACAGAATGACCCCATATAAGCCTCTATACGTGGCTCGTGTCATATATTTTATTCTTTTTTGTTTCTCTCTTTCTCTCTGTTTTTGTTTTTTGGGGCACATTGTATGTCTATGTGATTGCCCTTTTGTTTTTAACTTCTTAGTAGAAAAGCAGCCAACGATTAACTGTCTTTGCAAAATGAGAGCATCTAGTTGTCTCCTTTTAATAAGGGTTGTTATTTCCTCGTACTTCTCATGTTTTACTATGTTGTTTTTGCAGGAAGAAAGATAACATTGAACTTCCTTCTTATGGAATTGAGGAAGTGTTGTAATCACCCAGTAAGCTGCTGCTGTCACAGATATAAATAATCTCTTACTATTTTGCTTCTTTTGTTTTTAGGACACTTCTTTTGTTAGTGAATGTTCTTGCTGAGTGCGGTCAATATCCGTTCTTCACTTTGCAAACTAGTTAAAAAAAAATCCTTTGGTTTCACTACTTCCACGTTTGAAGTTTGAATGTATGAGTGATTGGAGTGATCTTGTAAATGGAACCTTAATACCTTATACAATTAAGCAGTTGACTCCATTTCTTCAGCAAAGCAGGCATTGTTTTACCTGCACTTGCATAAAAGTTCACGTGAAATGCTTGGTTGGAGGTCATCTAAAGCACATTGATATTGCCATATTATGCTGCACAGCCGCTTCTGATGCGATCAGTAAGAAATTAATTCAAATATTTATTCTACCATTGCTGGTATTATGCTCTTGCACTAGTCCTAGCTGCAAAATCCTGGAAGTAGACCTATAATGGAGATTCAATTCGAACTAGTATCTGTGTAATGGAAAGGATTCTAACAAAAACCCTCATGTTTTGACCAATCCATCACTTGTGGGTAGTGTTTGTAGTATTGGTATCGTTACATGTATCACTGATTAGGGATACGGAACACGTATCTATATGGGCGATACCAAGAAATGTATCGCTGATTGAGGGAAACATGGGGAAAAGGGTTTAATTTTTAGTGGAACTTTAGGAGATGCTAAAATACACATATTTACATATTTAGGAATCGGAAAATTGCAAAAAAGAACCCTACGTAATAATTTTTCTATTTAATAGGGGCCTAAAGCATATGTTGTCGTAAAAAAATTAGTGCAATAGTAACAAAAAATAAGTTCATTTCATACCAATAACATCATTAGAAACACAATAGTCTCTTAAAGTTGTTTCTAAAATAAAAAAAAAAAACTCATACATCCATGAATACATACATGTCTATCCATCCATCCATCCATGCACAAATACATGCATACATACATCCATACAATTTTCACCCAAATCACCCTTAGGCTTTGGATTCTTAGTTAGCTAGAGCTGTACACGAGTCAAACCGAGTCGAGCTTGGCATAGCTTGACTCAGCTCGGCCACTAGCTGACCCTGGCTCGAACTCGGCTCGGCTCGGTCTTGAGCCTGACTGGCCAGCTCGACTCGGTTCGGTCAGCAGCTTGGGCTAGTTCGAGCCGAGTTCGAGCTGAGATCGAGCCTGTGCAGCATTTTCTCAAACACATGGAGTGCACCTTCAATTTCTCACAATATGTAAAACATCAGCAACATTTTACAGGTATTTCATCAAACACTCAGTAGACAACATCAAAATCAAAATACAAGGGTATTTGTTTCATATCCATACCTTCCTCGCCACCAGTCGACACTTCGTTGAGTCATTTCATCAAACACTTGGTGAGCAACATTAATATCAAAATAACCGAGTCACCGAACTGGTTCGATCCGAGTTTGATTTGAGTTGGGGTTCGATCCAAGCTCGGCTCAAAATTTTTTCGAGCTCCAAAAATCAGCTCGACTCGGCTTGAACTCAGTTTTGAACCGAGTTGAAATGAGCTTTTTCGGGTCGAGTCGAGCGAGTTAACCGAGCTAACTTGGTTCGTGTACAACTCTATAGTTAGCCCCTAACACATCCTCTAATTACAAAGTCTATTGCTCGAACTAACTTGCTTGTGAAATTTCCCAATCTACCCTTGAAACTGCAAAATTTAGACATGTGGCATCATCTCATCTCTCTAAATTCAAATTGGAGTTCCGGCTCTTATCTGACGCCACTATGATGTGATCTCGAGCCACAACAAACCCACATTAACTCTACGTATTAGAAATTTAGATCTAATACCACCGTCAATCCGTGCGCTTTGTGGAAACACGTTCAACAAAGATAGAACAATTGAAGAAATAATAACCAATAAAGCAATCACGCACAAAACACGATATTTTACGTGAAAAACCTTTACGGGAAAAAACCATGGCACAAAGCGACATAGATCCACTATAATCAAAACCTTAGAGTTTACACTACTCACCTTTTTCGATTACAGAATCACCTGATCTTCCCTTGTGATGCGCACCTAAAAAAAACCTTAGCCCCTTGAGAAATTCCTTCCCTAGTCCTTCCAAGTGTCTAGAACTCTCTCACCTCGCAAAACCCTTGCCCTTAGCGAGAAAACACTCGTATTAACTTAAGACCTAATCGAAATCGGACTTAAATATTTTGATTTGTGCTAGTATGCGTAAACCATTGGTCGGATCGAATGGAACCTTCGGTTGGACAGAAACGAACTTCGGTTGGACAGAAACGAACTGGCTCACACATCGTTCAAACTGTAAATGTGCAAATCTTTAGTGTACAAACTGTGATTCACCCCTTAATTTGGTTGGACCGAAGATATTCCGGTCAAACCGACAATGGCCTTCTCTGCGCTATTAGATTGGCAGAATCCAAGGCATATCAGACAACAATCTCCACCTTTGTTTGCATTATGCCAAGTAATCCTAAAGATCTCACGTGCAACCTTCACATTGAGTGTATACCGCTCCTTGCATTCTCCACTTGGAGCATAGCCCCATCCGCACCCTTGTTCAAGGGTGCTCAATTTCATCAACGCCTGGAGAGATTGATCAAGCCCAAGTAATGCTTGAACTTCTTTGTGGTCACCGACTTTGTCAACATGTTCGCGGCGTTCTCGTTCGTGTGAATCTTTTGAAACAGAATCTCTCCTGAAGTAATGAGTTCCTGCATCTTGTGGAACCTCACGTCGATGTGTTTGGTTCGCACGTGATACACTTGATTTATCGTTAGATGGATAGCACTGTGATTTTTGCAATGCAACCGAATCACCTCCTGCTTTAACCCGAGATCTCCTACTAGACCTTTCAACCATAATGCCTCATTTAACGCTTCTGTCGCAGCCATATATTTTGCCTCGGTTGTAGGCAATGCTATCGTAGATTGTAGCGTATATCTCCAACATATCAGTCCGCCTGCTAATGTGAAAACATATTTTGTAGTGGACCTCCTGTTGTTCAGATAACTTGCATAATCCGAATCCACGTAACTTACAACTCCATCTGAAGCTCCATATCCTTCGAACATGATTGCAATGTCGACTGTGCTCTTGAGATACCTTAGAATCCACTTAATATAATTTCAATGCTCCTTTTCTGGATTTGCCATATATCTGCTGACCACACTAATTGCTTGTGAGATATTCAGCCTCGTGCAAATCATTGCATACATGAGAGTCCCCACTGCACTCACGTACGACACCCGTGACATAAATGAAATCTCCTCTTCTGTACTTGAACACAACCTGATTGATAACTTAAAGTGAACTGCTAGAGGTGTGCTAACCGGCTTAGCACTATCCATATGAAACCTCTTTAACACTTTTTGCACATATCTCTTCTGAGAAAGCCACAACTTTCAGACTCTCTATCTCTATATATCTCCATGCCTAGGATCTTCTTCGTAGCACCTAAATCCTTCATGCGAAACTCCTTGCTTAATAGAGGCTTAAGCAAGAGTATCTCCTTCTTGTCCTTTGTAGCAATTGGCATATCATTTATGTAAAGCATCAGTAGAATGTAGGATCCTTCTCAAGCACTCTCTAATATACGTAACAATCACACTCACACCCGATATAGGCAATCTCCACCATGTAGGAATCGAATCGCTTGTACTACTACCTTGGAGACTGATTTAGCCTATATAATGACTTCTTCAGCCTACACACGTGACCTTCTTAACCAAGCTCCTCGAATCATTCTCAGTCTTGAGTAATTGATGTCATTGCATGTTCAGACTTCCTTTGCAATCTTGGAGTCTAACGCTTTAGATGGTGACCGATTCACAATAGAGCATGCCGTGTTAACCGCTTCTACCTAGAAGCTTTTAGGCAGCCCCACATACAAACACGTATTTCTTGCCCTCTCCGATAGAGTTTTGTTCATCCTCTCTGCCACACTGTTTTGCTGTGGGGTCCCTGGAGTTGAGAAGTGCCTTGCGATGCTTTGTTCCTTGCATAATTTCATGAATTCCGCCTCTCTGTAATCTGTACCGTTATCTGATCTTACACACTTAATCTGTCTCTTGGTTTGCTTCTCTACTTTCGCCTTTCATTCCTTGAACTTGGCGATTACCTCAGACTTGTGCTTTAAGAAGTGGATCCAAACTTTCCTCAAGTAATCATCTATGAAGCTCACAAAGTATTGTGCTCCTCCCTTAGACAGTACTGTCATCGTCCTCCATACATTAGAATGAATATAATCGTGCACCTTTAGTATGTATAACAGTATTGAACCTTACCCTACATTGCTTCCCATTAATGCAATGCTAACAAAAGTCCATCATGCACGACTTAACTTCCTTCAACAGTTTCCGTTTATGGAGTTCCATCATGCCCATCTCACAGGTGTGGGTTTGACTCCCCTCCTTGGCATTATCGATACACGTGGTTGCGGATGATTGCGTGTATCTGCAAGGAATAGTCTCACCTCAAAAGGGGCGGGGACACCCTGTGTTGTAAAAGAAATCATGCCCCCTTTGCTCATATACCGTAATCGCATATGCCATAGATTTTTGTCATCTGTGCCGGATGCTGCATGTGAGGTGGTAGTGTCATCACTTATAACCGTGTTCCCAACCAACTTGTATAGATATTCCCACCTTATTCCCCTTCATTAACACCATTGCACCTCTGGTGACCTTGGTTACACCGCCAAATGCGATGAACGCGCACCTGTTCATATCTAAAATCCCTAAGGATATCAAATTTATCTTCAGATCCGGGACACGCCTGACATCACCTAGAGTTTGTATGACTCCATCAAACATCCTTACCTTGATGGTCCCTATTTCGATGGCCTTACATGCTACATCATTTCCCATCAGAACACTTCCACCATCATAGGACTTGTAGGAATCGAACTAAGTCCTATTCGGGCATATATGATACGAACACCCTGAATTGAGTATCTATGTAACATCTCGAATTTTCACAGCCAGAGTTTATACTTGGGCCCAAGAAAACCGGGTGTTAATGATGTATAAATTGGATGCTTTTGAAAATCACACCTTATTATTATGATTTTTTTCATTTGGATTACGTCCAGATACATTCATGAAGGTAATATTCACAAGAATAAAATCGACTGATTTGATTATTTCATCAGAGTAAAGAAATTCAATAAATAATTAAATGCCTTCTCAATGGAAGCTTATTACATTAATCGAGTTCGCAGCGGAAGTATAAAACTAAATAATAAAACTATCTTCGTATTCTTTCAGTATAGTCTTCTATAGGGAGATGGTCCTCTAGGTTTTCAATCTGTGCATCACTTGTATCATCTGTACAGTTGGGAGAGGGTCAATGCCCTACTCATAGTGATGGTTACCCTTTAAGATTAACAGTAATTCAAGATTCATAAAAGCAATGTAAAAGTTCTGATATGTCCCGTACTCCACAACTACAAGATGTATCAATATGCATAAGCAATCTACATGAGATGCATGCCTAGCAAAGTATATGCTGTTTATCACACTTAGCGATCGCCACAAGGTGCAATATGATTAGAGTTATCCGACTTGCCCTGCATCCCATACTACGGAGATTCGCCGGTGTCCCACGTTTAACATGGATTTATGCGGTTATCCTAAGATGAACACAACACATGACTGGGTGAATCACACAACCCGGATTGGAGCGATTAATTGCGACATCCAACCCCCAAAAGAAAAGACTGGATTGGAGTGACTAAATGCGACATCCAACCCCCAAAAAGAAAAGAATTGATGTAACACGTATATATAACGATTTACATACACCAATTTGTGCACCATCACCCATGAAGCATGGAATTACGTGTCGCCCCAGGGCCGCAACTGAAAACGCATTACGTCCATGATATTTATTCGATCGCTAGAAGAGGGATACCCAACATAGTACTTGCACCAAAAAGGGAAATCCATTGAATCATGAGAGTTCAGGAATATCAAGACACATGCCCAAACCCTTTAAAAATAGATAGCACATGGCCAATAACATAAAGAGAAGAGTCGCAATGGCCAACTCAACAAAGGTACAAGTGGCAATGGCTAATGTAATAAAGAGGAGAATGACGATAGTTAACTCAATAAAAGAAGAGTAGCAATGGCTAGCTCAACAAATAGAAGAGCGGCAACGGCCGATTCAATAATAAGGAGAGTGGCAATGACTAACCCAATAAAGAGATGAGTGGCAGGGCCAACTCAATAAATTTGGTAAGGCATGGGCAAGGCTTGTATCCATGGCCGCAAATAAATTCAGAAAGATAACTTGTAATCAACATTATACTGTAAGCCAAAGGCAAATAATTGATGGTAAAACATATAATTGTAGGGAAAATTCAAAGTAATATGAAGGCATGTAAAAGGCAAGATAAATGAAGGCATGTAAAAGGCAGGATAAATATAACAACTTAAATTAATGTAAGCTTAAAGGATAAAATCCTCACATCAAGTGTTGTTTCTTCCTTGAATGTAAGTATATATCGAGGAATTGAATTCTAGATTTAAGCTGTTGGAAAAGAAGGAGAAAGAGAATGTGAGAGGGAGGAATACTTGCCATGTTCTCTCCTCTCTCTCTCTCTCTCTCTCTCTCTCTCTCTCTCTTTCTTTCTTCTTTTCTTTCTTTCTTTCTTTCCTTCTTTCTCTCTTTCTCTCTCTTTCTTTCTTTCTTACTTCGTTTTCTCCCAAGCCAGATGGAAGGGAGTTTTCATTGGAACGTAAAGCCTCTTATGCGGCTCGGTTTACGTAGTGGAAGGTGGCGTAGTTTACCTTACGCAACTTTGTTTATGCATAATGAGGAATGTAGGCAACTGATACCTTACGCAACTTCGATCTTTTTCTTATGTCCTCCGTAGGTTAGATTGGATCTGGGCGTGCTATTGTATAGACGCCCTGGATTTCCCGATCGTATCAGTGATGTAGAGCATGAATTTTCCCAGTTGAAAACAACTTATTGGACGAGTGCGGCAGATGCGTCTTGCGTTTTGTCTCCGCAGAACCGGGGAGTGCTGACCTTCCGTTCATCCTTCTTTCGGACAACGTAGAGAGGGTCAGACATCCCTTTCCTATGCTTTGGACGGTTCAAATTTAGAACCAGATCCGGTTATTTTGTGTCGTGGAACGCCTTGCGACATGGTTTTCCTGTTGAAAACGTGTAGCGGAAGGATTCTTCACTGCCAGAATCGGGGAGTCTTACGATTTTCCAGGTTCTTTGGTTGGAGTCGGATCTCTCTCCGACGTAGGTTGGATGGCTAAGATGGCCCCCAATCAATGGTGGGTGTTGCAGAAGTGTAGATTTCCTACACGACAATCTGGAATAGTTTCTATTTTTGGTTCTCTTCCTCGCACAGTCCATCTGAGATTGGATTCGTGCCTTTATTATATATTGTGTCTAGGTGGATTAACTCGGGGTTCGTTCGAAATTGACCCAACTATCGAATGGACGGCTTGGATCATCTACATGGGCCATGATGGTGGGCCACAGACGTGCAAAACACGAGAAATTTACGATTTCGGAACCCATTGCGCCCGCCATTGTTGGCTCGTGTTTGTGCGCATGCACGTGTGCATGTATGGATGACATGGGTCTACTCGGATTCGAGTCCCTCAACATGATGGACGGTTCAGATCATCCTGATGGATGATCGAGGTGGGCCACGACTCGTCCCAGCAGACGGTCGTCCGTCGAGTGTGGAAGGAAGAAAGGAGATTCCTTTCTTTGCTCGATTTTCATCGGGTCAAACCTTATTTGACCTGATCCCTCCTTCAGTGCACTGCCGGTGCACGAGTGCTATGTATATGCACTGCAAGTGGGGTCCACTTGTGATGATCCTGGGAAATCTACACCGTCCATTCATTTTTCCATTTAATTTAAGGGGTTGACCCGCATTTGAAGCATGTCCAACGATCAGGTGGGCCCCAAAATTAACGGTTAATGGCTGATCTGTCCATTGGGTCGCTTTTACAATGATCTAAGGGTTGGAATTCGACATGTACAACTAATTTATGATACTTAGGCATAATGTAAAATTTCACTTTAAACGGATCGTGGGAACCATGAGATCAAGAATTTAGGAGTTTAGTTTAATAGCATTTTCGTAATTATTGTTGATCTAATAGTTTTGTGAAATCTAATGGGTCTACATGGTTGTAGGCGCGTTTCTAAGTAATTATTATAAAAGAATTTATGCCTAAATCATCATGGATGAAGGGTTATTCGTTGATTTAGTTAGTGGAACGTACATGTATTAAATTACGTGATCAACGGTCGGATGACTTGATTCGTGGGTGGGGATTGTTCTTAAGGATTAGATACGTGTCAGGGTATAGATGTTAGGTTAGGATAGTTAGATTTGTATCCTACATGTGTACATATTAAGTTAATTTCTTAGTAATGCTCGAGAATTTTCAATGCTCGGGTATTGAAATGTTCAGGGTGTTACAATCTAAGTATCTGAAAGATGACTTGTACCTGAGGCGATCGGGAGGAGATCTCCTTTTGAGCTCTCTTTCGTTACGCTAGCTAATTCGCTCGTGTTCCTTTTTCCCTTATTTTTTAGACCATCCTTCTTTTTATGGCAGTCTCTCTTGAAGTGTCCCTTTACGCCACAATAGAAGTATTCGTCCTTAGCCTTTAATTTCGATCTAGACTTTTTCTTCCTATCAGATCGAGATTGCTCCACAGATCTTCCACGTCCCTGACCTCCTTTCGCACCTAACCCTTCTGCCTGAGAGTCCTTTCGCCTGACTTCTTCCTCATCTCGTTAGAAACGAGTGCCGCGATGATTTCTTCCAGCTTCAATGTATTCTTCATATACAACATAGTAATAGTGAGATTGTCATATGATGTGGGAAGCGATGCTAAAAGTAGCACCTCTTTATCTTCTTCCTCGATCGTCTCTCTGAGCCTTAACAACTCGCTACATACCTTGGTAAATGAGTTCACATGCTTTAGGAGATTGGATCCTTCCTTCATCCATGGCCCAAAAAGTTGTTTCTTCACTAACAACTTATTAGTGAGGGAATTTGCCGTGCATAAATCTTCTAGTTTCTTCCATATCTTTAGGGGTGATTCTAATCTAGAACATTGTACATGACTTTATCTGATAGACACAGATGGATGGTGCTCATAACTTTCTCCCTGAGTTTGTTCCAGTTATTGTCCGACATCTTCTTCGGTTTAGTCTCCAACAATGCCTTCCTCAACCCCCGTGATACTAGAATATGCTTAACCTTCCGCTGCCACAAACTGAAATTGTTCTTCTTGTCGAATTTTTAGATATCGAATTTCGACCTGATATCTTTGTTGAATTCCCAAGCGTCCTTAAACCTAACTCTCTGATATCACTTTGTTGCGTTAAAGCGGGCTCGGCTCCGATACAACTTTGTTGTAATCACGAAACCAAGATCAGCCCATGTGGTGTGTGTGGGGGTGTAAGAGTGTGTGTACTCACCTTTCAAAAAAAAAAAAAACTCTGATCAACCCTAAGTATTAGAAATTTAGATCTAATACCACCTTCAATCCGTGTGCTTTGCGGAAGCACGTTCAACGAAGATAGAACAATTGAATAAACAATAACCAATAAAGCAATTTCACACAAAGCACTATTTGATGTGGAAAACCCTTACGGGAAAAACCACGGCACAAAGCGACAAAGATCTAATATAATGAAAACCTTAAGAGTTTACACTGCTCACCTTATTCGATTACAGAATCACCTGATCTCCCCTTACGAGCGCACCTAGGAAAAACCCTAGCCCCTTGAGAAAATCCCTTTTGAAGCCCTTACAAGTGCCTGTAACCCTCTTACCTCGCAAAACCCTTGCCCTTAGAGAGAACACTCGTATTAACTTAAGCCCTAAATTGAAACTAGACTTAAATACCCCGATTTGCGCTAATTTGCGTAAACCGTTGGTCGGACCGAAATGAACCAACTCACACATATTGGTCGAATTGAAAACATGCAAATCTTCAGAGTGTGCAAATTGTGATTCACCCCCTAATTCGGTTGGACCAAAGATATTCCGGTTGAACCAACAGTGGCCTTCTTTGCACTATCAGATTGATAGAATCTAAGGCATCCCGCACAACACACTATCTTGGGATATTTTCCACAACTAAAACTGCCTCCAAACCTCTTCAAATTATTATTTAACCTCCGTATCAACACCCCTATTGATGCCACTTGTCTATCATATATGAATTTCCTACCCTTTATAAAGCCTACGAAATCGCTTAAAATTACCACTTAGCATCCTTAATCTCTATAATTTGCCCTTTCTCAAAAAATGGGATCTTGCCTCTTTTTATTCTCAATATCTAAGCCCAGGAGATTATCCCTGGCAACTCCTCACTAACCCTTAGCTAAAATTCTTGCAACAAGAAGGGGAATTGATTGAGAATTCAGCATAATCAGAGAAGAAAAATGAAGAATTCCAAGGGATGGGGTTAGATCTAAAGACCTTTGTGATTCTCATATTTGAAAAGGCTAAGGAGTATGCCACATACTCCGAGCTTTAGGATACAACTCATATAACCTTTCTCAAGTAAGAGAAACTCTTTAATCTCTCAGTTTTCCCTTTTCACTTTTGTAAATTCTACTAAAAAAGAAGCCAGCAAGACCCTCTGTCACAGCTTAAGTTGATCGAAATTGGAGTCACTCAAATGGTTCCACAAACTAATAAGCTTTCTTTCCTTTTTCAGCAGTTCTCTTTTGTTTTCATAGATCTTTTGAAAAACCACACAGAATTTCGCTTCTTTTGATAGCAGAGGCCACAATTTTGTGGGTGGGGAAGTGACGAGGGGTGCCTAATACCTTCTTTCTCCATCACTGAGGCCCTTGTTTGGATCTCTAATTTGTGGACCTTTTGGAGTCAATTTGTCAGAATTTTGAGTTTCTAACTGGCCTGGTGCAAATTTTGCTCAAATTCGGTTAGTGGTTACTCCTGTTAGACAGCTCACATACTACCTTGTATATCTTCTTACCTTGTATAGATGATTGTAATATCCTTCCTTTCCTGTTATAGATGAGTGTAATATCTATATATTCAACCCCATTGGGTTGTCTCAAATACACAGAAAACCTTTTTTGGATTCACTGTTTTCATGGTATCAAAGCCATACTGATCCAAATCCGGCCACTCCCTACTGCGTCCCTGCTGCGTCCGGCCTCCCTGCTGCGTCCGGCCACCCCCTGCTGCCAGATCCGATCCTCCCTACTGCGTCCGGCCACCCCCTGCTGCGTCCGGCGTCCCTGCTGCGTCCGGTCACCCCCTGCTGCCAGATCCGGCCTCCCTGCTCCCTGCCTCCTGCTGCGTCCGGCCTCCCTGCTGCTCCAGCCTGCTCCAGATCCAGATCCGATCCACCCCCTGCTGCCCCTGCACGGTTTTCCGGCTCCAGCCTGCTCCAGATCCTGCGCCCCTGCTCCAAATCTAACGCACCTGCTCCAGATCCAACGTCCCTGCTCGGTTTTCCTGTTCCAGATCAAGATCTGACGCCCCTGCTCCAGATTCGACGCACCTGCTTGTTTTTCATACTCCAGATCCAGATCCAGAGTTCCTTTTCCAGTTCCAGATCCAGGTTGCTGATTGCTTTTCCAGATCCAGATCAAGGTTGCTGATTGCTTCTCCAGATCCAGATCCAGAGTTCCTTTTCCAGATCCAGATCCAGGTTGCTGATTGCTTCCGATCTCCATTTTCCAGATCCAGATCCAGAGTTCCTTTGCCAGATCCAGAAACTGCAATTCCTTGGGTATCTCCTGCTGTACGGTACTTCTACAACCTTCTTCTGCTGCAACTTCTTGTCTGCTTTACATTACTTTAGATCAATGGACAAGAACTCATCACGTACAGAGGCCCCACGTTGTAGTTTTGATGGTACCAACTACTCTTTGTGGGCCATCCATTTTCAGAACTTTCTCAAGGGTCGTGGTTTGTGGGGACTAATTGATGGATCCGTTCCTATTCCCACTTCCACAGATGCCGACAAATTAGCTGATTGGGAAATGAACAATGGAAGGATTATTACCTGGATTTTTGATTCCGTCGATCGGTCCATTGCTGTTGGTCTTACACCTCATCGCACTGCTAAGGCAATGTGGGAACATCTCCAGACGATTTATCAACAGAGTAATGCAGCCCGGTTATACCGCCTGGAACAGGATCTCGTTAACCTTACTCAGGGTAACGACAGCATTCAATTATTTTACTCCAAAATTGTCACAATTTGGACAGAGATGGCTATGATGGATCCACCATTTCCTCATGACTTTAAAATATTCCAATCTATGCGCGAGAGTACGCAAGTTCGTCAATTCCTTATGAAGCTACGTCCGGAATTTGAGCATTGTCGGGCTGCTCTCTTGAACCGTAGCCCTACTCCTTCACTGAATTCAGTTATTAATGATTTATTGGCTGAGGAACAACGTCTGAAAGTTCTCTTTCTTCCTTCCTCAACTCCGGGCTCATCTGATATGGTGCTTGCTGTGTCCACCACTCCACCAACACGTGGTTCTGGTTCCTCTCCTTTGACTTGTCGCGGGTGCAACAAGGTGGGTCATGTTGTCGCTCAATGCAAGGAATGGTGCGCTTATTGTCGACGGACTGGTCATGGTATTCAGGACTGCCGTACACGTGCCAATGCATCTTCGTTCGGCCGTGGACGTGGAAGTCGTGGTCGTGGCCGTGGTCGTGCTCTTTCTGCTACTGCTGCCACTATTTCTTGTGAGCCGTCTGTTAGTGATTCTGCATCTACTGCTTCCGCTGAAGGTCTTTCATCTCCGTTGACTCCTGCGATGCTCCAGCAAATCGTTCAGGCCCTTTCTGCGGCCGGTATGTCAGGTATATCCCCATCTTCTACATGGTTCTTCGATTCGGGTGCTTCCAATCATATGACCAGTGCTGTATCCCATCTTCGTAACATTCGTCCCTACACCGGCAATCAGGCTATTTCTACTGCGGATGGCACTAGACTACCTATTCAGTCTGTTGGATCATTGACTTTCTCTCCTGCTCATCGCCAGTTCACCCTTCGTGATGTGTTTCATGTCCCTAACCTCTCCTCCAATTTAATTTCAGTTGGTCAACTCACATCCAATAACTGCTTAGTCATATTTCTTCCCAATTGTTGTTTTGTGCAGGATCTGGCAACGGGGAAGGTACTTGGGAGGGGTAGGCGGCATGGTCGTCTGTACGTGCTGGATTTTGATCCATCTGTCACTCCGGCTCGTTGTTTCTTTTCTCCATCCTCATCAGATATTTATTCGGCAAATAAATTGTGGAAATTGTGGCACTTTCGCCTGGGTCATCCACATTCTGATCGGTTACTTCAGTTAATTTCGTCTGGCATGTTAGGGAATATTTCTCTTAATAAAAATAATTTGGATTATTCTTGTTCTTCATGTTGTCTTTCAAAAAGTAAGTGTGTTCCATTTTCCCTAAGTACTACAAAATCATCTTCTATGTTTGAACTTGTGCATACGGATGTCTGGGGTCCTTCACCAATAATGTCTCTCTCTGGGTTACGATACTATGTTATATTCATTGATGATTTCACACGTTACACTTGGATTTACTTTCTGCATTCGAAGTCACAGGTTTTTGAAAAATTCAAGTCCTTTCACTCTATGGTAAAGACTCAATTTCGGGTTCCAGTGCAAACTCTCCGTTCTGACTCAGGGGGGGAATATCTCTCAACAGATTTTCGTACATTTCTTCAAGGTCATGGGATTATTCATCAGACCACCTGTTCTGATACTCCACAACAGAACGGGGTGGCTGAACGAAAAAATCGTCATATTGTTGAAACTGCCAACACCCTGATGACAGCTATGAGTGTTCCTCGTTCTTTCTGGGCTGAAGCAATGTTACATTCTATCTACTTGATTAACCGGATGCCAACCAAGGTTCTGAACAGTAAATCTCCCTACTTTGCTCTCACCGGCTTACCTCCTGCATATTCCACATTTCGTGTTTTTGGTTGTATCTGTTATGTTCACCTGGCTTCACGTGAACGTCACAAACTATCTCCAAAATCAATCAAATGTATGTACTTGGGATTTGGGGAAACTCAGAAGGGTTTTCGGTGTTATGATCCGGTTTCTCGTCGTGTTCGGGTTTCACGAAATGTTGTCTTTCTTGAACACATTGCTTTTCATTCATCTCCTCCTCCTCCGCACACTCCAAACCCTCCTGGTTTAACCGCTTTTCCAGAAATTCCGGTTGCCTCAAGAACTCTCCCTCGTCCGTTGCAGGTTTACTCACGTCGACCACGTACAGATCCACCACCTATTACTCAACCCGAATCTACTGTACCTGTTGCAGATCCCGAACCTACCTCAATACGACGTTCCGCTCGTGAACATAGAGCGCCTGATCGCTTGATATGCTCTATGTCTGCCATGAATGCTACTCTGGATACTGTTTCTATTCCAACTTCATACTCTCAGGCAGCCACTCATGATTGTTGGAAGAAGGCTATGGCAGACGAACTTGCGGCATTGGATGATAATCATACGTGGGACATTGTCACTCGACCTGCTGACCAACAGCTGATTGGTAGCAGATGGATTTATTCTGTCAAGCTCAAGTCTGATGGATCATTGGATCGATATAAGGCTCGACTTGTCGCTCAGGGATACAAACAGGAATACGGAATTGATTATGATGAGACTTTTGCTCCCGTGGCCAAGATGAAAACTGTTCGTACTCTTCTGGCTATATCTTCTGTTCGCTCATGGCCACTCGCTCAGATGGATGTGAAAAATGCATTTCTTCATGGAGACCTCCAAGAAACCGTATATTTGAAACCTCCTCCTGGCTCTTTAATCCCTGACGATAAGGTATGTCGCCTAAAGAAAGCCCTGTATGGCCTCAAACAAGCACCTCGGGCATGGTTCCAACGCTTTCACGATGTTGTTACGAGTGCTGGCTTTACTCAAAGTGGTTATGACCCATCCTTATTTTTGCGAACCACTGCTCACGGAATTGTCATTGTTCTGGTCTATGTTGACGACCTCCTCCTGACTGGTAGCGATGCTACTGGTATTTCGGCTTTAAAGGAAGTTCTGCAATCATCCTTCAAGATGAAAGACCTCGGCCATCTAACATACTTTCTTGGACTTGAATTTTCACGTTCCAACCGTGGGATCCTGGTCAGCCAGCGTAAATATACTAAGGATCTTCTCGCCTTGGCATCATTGACAGATCAGAAGACAGTTCAGACTCCCTTAGAACTTAACGTTCACTATGGCCGTGACGATGGTGATCTACTTGCACAGCCCGACTTATACCGCCGTTTAGTTGGGAGTCTGGTTTACTTAACTATGACTCGCCCTGATATTGCCTACGCTGTCCAAGTCGTCAGTCAGTTTGTTTCTGCCCCTCGGACTCTTCATATGACGGCAGTGTTGCGCATCCTACGGTACCTTCGTGGAACTCTAGATCGATCTCTGTTCTTCTCCTCCACGGCAACTCTGGAACTTCGTGCTTATTCGGATGCTGATTGGGCTGGATGCGCTCTCACACGAAGATCTACCACTGGCTACTGTGTTTTTCTTGGCACTTCTCTCATCTCTTGGAAGTGTAAGAAGCAGGCCACTGTTTCCAAATCGAGTACAGAAGCCGAGTATCGGGCGATGTCGGCTGCGTGTAGTGAGCTCGTCTGGTTACGTGGACTTCTTTCAGACTTGGGCATTCCTCTACAGAATCCTACTCCACTCCATGTCGATAATCTCAGTGCAATTCAGATTGCCTCTAACCCGGTTTTTCATGAACGGACGAAGCATATAGAAGTTGACTGTCATTTTATCCGCGAGAAATTTCAGTCTGGGCTCATTTCTCTTCCACATGTGGTATCCCATGATCAGATTGCTGACATTCTCACCAAGTCCCTCACGTCTGCACGTCACTCTTTTCTTGTTGGCAAACTATTACTTGTCGATGACCAGCATTAGTTTGAGGGGGGATGTTAGACAGCTCACATACTACCTTGTATATCTTCTTACCTTGTATAGATGATTGTAATATCCTTCCTTTCCTGTTATAGATGAGTGTAATATCTATATATTCAACCCCATTGGGTTGTCTCAAATACACAGAAAACCTTTTTTGGATTCACTGTTTTCAACTCCTACATTTTCCACCGTCTCTCTCATCATCTATTGAGATTGCCGGATCCACATCCACACTATGATGTCACCAAATTGCTATTCACATTGTCCCAAATCTCATTTCCCAATAGGCCTTGAAGCATATTGGTGTTCATGGCCTTTTTCATGAGGGGTTACATAGAGCCTACTAATGGTCTTTTGTCAAGAGCGATGATCAGTTGGCTTAGGTTTTCATGAAATCTCTTGGAAGGTAGAAAAGTTCTGGGCAATTGTAGATTAGCCAAGTGTTCTTAACTTACCCTCAAATTATGAACATGTGGTTTTATTCTTTATTGCTATACTCATATAAATGCCATGGTGTGCTAGAGGAAATTATGTTTGTGTGGTGATTAAGTTCCTTCCCATTTCATCTTTCATCACAAATGAAACATTTCTTAGAAAACTGTCCTCTTGCCAATTGTCTTCAAGAACCTTTCAGCATAACCTTGGAAGCTCTATCATTAATTACTATGTTGTATTTTACTAAATATAGGCAAACCAGTCCTGAAGTGTAATGTTAATGAAAGCATAGGTGTGCACTTCACCCACTTTATCTTCCAATCTAAGTTCAATTTTTTATCATATATTGTTCTCCTTCGTGCAGTATCTTTTTCCGGGCCAGGAGTTGGGTGAAGTTCCTGTGTCATTAGTTGCATCATCAGGGAAGCTTCAGCTTTTACAAAAGGTCTGTTTGTATGGTGTCACACACATATTTGCTAATTGCCTCTCTTCTTCCGTCTTATTTGCCAAAACTGTGGTCACTTTTTTATGTATAGAAAGCAGAAACGCCATTATTTAAACTTTTGTATGTCTGCAGTTGCTTCCTAAATTAAAAGAGAGAGGAAATCGGGTATTGCTTTTCTCACAAATGACCAAGATGCTTGATATTCTGGAAGACTTCTTGTTGTTCCTTGGGCTAGCATATTTTAGGTGAGTATTTCTGAGGATGTTTCTGAGGTTCAAATTATGGAATTCAAATGATTTGCTTCAATTTCTTAACAGAGGCTGCATTAGGTATTTAAAATTTTTACTTTGCTTTTTCATTATGAATCCTTCAAAGCTGTTACACAATAACTTGCCTATGTGAGATTTGTGATGGTTGTATTTTATTAACATTGGTTGAAATTCATGTTTATGGATAAAAATGGGAGATCATGTTTCGGGCATATTGTGTGCAATTTGCTTGGTGTGTTTCACAACATAATCCCGTGGCTCCCCCATTTTTGGTAAATGATTTTAATTGCGAGTATTTGATATGGCTAATATGCAATGGCTGTTATTCTTTTCAATACGAATACCTAATACTTCCATTATCATTGTTGATAGTTGATGGCTTTATGTACTAACCTTATTGTTCAAACTTCTAGGAAGTCATGCATTTAGACAAAGTGGCCAAGCTTTCTTGAAGTCATCCTAGACAGCAAATTTCATTGTACATTCTCTAACCAGCAACCATTCTAACTTCGTTACCATCTATTTCAATTGTTTATAAATTTACTACAATAAGAGAACCAAATTGCCATACATAGATGTGTTGGGTGAAAGTGTTGGATAAAAAGAACCTTGAATCACATGAGTTGTTTTCTCTATTGAATGTATACAAACAGATGCAAAGGTATAGTATTTATAGGCTTCTCAAGTCTATTTAGGAAGATTCTTGAGATCTTCTCAAGCTTATCTAAAGAGATCCTAGAGATCCTCTCAAGCCTATGTAAAAGATTTGCATAGATTACAAGAATACCCTCACAGAAACTACCGCACTATTTCTTAATTTTGGATTGCTTGATGAAGCATTTATCGTGTCTAAAAGCTTAGTAGTTTTACAGTCTCACTGTGATGACACCTAAGGGTCATGACTTCCTATTTTATAACTGGGTTAGTTTGTTTGGGTTGTGATCAAGGTGTCCCGTTGTGGTAATGGTGGGTGTAATGGTGCCCACCGTTACAGATATGCTGAATTGGCATAATGGCCGATACACCCTTGTTTGCATCATTTTTTTTTTTTTGCTCCAAAAAATCTAGAAAATTGTAACTATTCTAAATATGCATTCATTTATAATTTTGAATATGTTGATGGTAGTGTAACGGTTCAGTCTTTGGTGAGAATGTTGTATTGGGCTGTAATTATCTAGCTATATAATATCAATATGAATTTATCAGAATGGATGTAATACCAAAATATTTCCTATTTGCAGGTATTGGTGTATTATATTCCTTGCGACTTGCACACATTTCATTTCAACATACATAGTCTAGGTACTTTTGTGTCCTATTATGTAATTCATATATTCAACAATTTAATATCATTTCCGCCAATAAATCTTAAGGAAAAAAAAAAAAAAGACTCGGTTGAATAGTGTTGCTGATTTGGCGGACCGTTCGATGCCCCAAATCAACCTCAAATTCATGTAATCTGTTGGCACTTATCCCACTAATGGATTGGTGGACATTTATTGCACAATGAAGAATGAAAAATATCAAATGGTCTTATTTCAAAGAACAAGTGTCTACAAATTAACAATGAAAATCGTTTAAACAATTTAATTTGGGTTTGTGACATAGCATCAACAGCGCCATAATTTAAATTATTAATTTTGAGTTAATGCATGCCTCATGTATAATTTTTTGGGCCATGTACATCCCACCTTGATGTATGTATTGTATATCAATGTTGTCCATCCGTTTTACCAACTCATTTCAGGGCATGGTCCAAAAATAACAAAAATAAGGTCGATACAGATCTCAAGTGGACCACTAGTGGGTGAGGCCCTAAATGTGGGACCCACCTTGATGTATTTGTATATTCATGCTGTCAATCTGTTTTGCCAACTTATTTTAAGGCATGGTCCAAAAAATAGGCATATTTAAACCTCATGTGGACCACAAGTGAGTGATGCCTTGAATGTGGGGCCTACCTTGATGCATTTGTTGTATATCCATGCCGTCCATCCTTTTTGCCAACTCATTTTAGGGCATGGTCCAAAAAATGAGGTAGATCCAAATCTCTAGTGGACCACAGAGTAGGCATTGAATTCCCACAATTAAAAATTCTTGTTACTACTATTATTATTGGATAAGCTGCCATTTGTGTTCTCCCTTGATCCAGGTCCATGTGACCCTATCAACAGGTTTGATGACAAATAAACATTACAGTGGAAGGAGGAGCGGTGGCAACGACGCCGTAGTAGCCCCAAAGAAGAAGAAAAGAAGAATGATGTATATATATATATATATAAATATATTTCTTTTGTTTCTTTTGTGTGTGTGTGTGTGTGTTTTTTTTTTTTTTTTTCCTTTTCTTTTAGGGTTATTGTGCGTAACGATTGTTATGGGACCATAACGTTTGTTATGCCTTGTAACAATTATTGTGGTTCGTTTTTTCTTGACCTCATTTCAATTCCGCATCATGTAACGGTAACTGCCCTTACCATTATGTATCGGCCGATGCGTAACTAATTTGGGACACCTTGGTTGTGATCATACTCGCACTTGTGCACTTGATCCCATCAGAGCTCTGTAGTTAAGCATGCTTGGGCATTTGCATAAAAGATAAGTTTGTGTAAAATATAGTTGCACAAAGCATGAAACAAAACAACAACAGATGTGGGTGTGATAGCAGGAAATCATTTGTTTCAAAGTGTTAGTAAGTGTAAATAGCTAGGAAGTGGGACTAGGAGCGAGAGTGTGAGTCTGAAGATGTAGCAATGCATGGTTAGAAGGATCGTGCAACTATGGTTTTAAATTGATATAGCTAAGGCATATATATTGATGTCCATGTGCAAATTTGATACATGATAGATTTTGTATGAAGAGTCGGAAGGTGAATAATTTGATTTTAATTGATGAATACAGGCCACGCGCGATGGGGACCAAGAACTACTCTAATTAGGAGTGAGTTGGTTCAAGTTGAAGCCTTTGAAAGGGGAAGGTGCAAATGGACGTGGGTGGAGGTAGTAAGAAAAGATTTGATTTATTGTTTAGTTGAGGAGATTGCCTTGGTAGTGAGGAATATGATTTGTGTAGCCGACCCCATTTAGTGGAGAAGGCTTTGATGATGATGATGAATTCGATGAATTCAAGCCACATTAATGCATGGGCATTTTCACACTGGGCTCGAGTGGGGTTGCCTGTGGGATGCAGAGGCACACTTGGGGTGGGCGGCCCATGTGAGGTGGTACCCATGTGATGTGGGGCCCATGAGGGGGGTTTGACCGAGGTCCTAACCCAAGGGATGTGGGGCTTGGGTTATGAGATAAAGGTATTTATTCACCATGCTCTATCAGTTCGAGCTTTTAGAGCAAGTGGTTAATTGTCCTGCGTCAAGTGGTATCAGAGCCATAGTTTTGGCATATGATTTTTGTGTTGCATTTAGGTTAGAGTCACATCTAGGGTAGAACTTACATCTAGGGTTATTAGAGCAAAGATTGCATATAGAATTTAGGATAACATCGCAGATTTTTGTTTATAGTTTGGAGTGTCTCATTGCTGAATTTTTAACTGGTGTTTTGCACTTATACCATTGATGAATTTTTAGAGTAGTAATCTCGGGTTGTCACCTTGCTGAATTTTTAATTCGTAATTTTCAGATTACACTCTTGCTGAATTTTCAGCTTGGTACTCTCAGATTGCCATTCTGCTGAATTTTCAGCTTGGTACTCTCAAATTGCCATTCTGCTGAATTTTCATGGTAGTATTTTAAGTTAACAGCTTGATGAATTTTCAGATTAGTGTCTCTAGTGTGTCTAATTTGATCTCTAGGTTGGTTTTGTCTTTGTCATAACATTACCCTAGGATCTAGGTTTTTTCCTAAGAGTTACCTTGTGTATGGTTACTCGTTCTAGACGTGGTTTTGGCGTACACCCTACTATGAATCTAGAACAAATTACCGACACCCTTAACATTATGAACAACTGTTTGACGGCCTTAAGCTAAATTGTAGAAAGTGATGATTAGCGCATGAATTTAATTTTCCACACTTTGCCAAGTTTGGTGGCAAAAACTGTAAGGTGATCATTGGTAGTAATAGTTGCATCAATGTGGTCTCTGCTAGCACTGTGGACCGCTTAGGTATGCTAGTTGTTCCTCACCCTTAGCCCTATTGAGTCTAATGAGTTGATGCGTCTTCAATTTCAGTTTCTCAGCGTTGTTCCATTCCCATCCAGTTTGGTTCTTATACCGACATGCTGTGGTGTGATGTTTTCCTATGGATACAGGCCACATCATTTTGGGCAGGCCTTAGTTGTATGACAGGGACGCAACACTATTCGGTCACTCGAATACGTATTCGTTTCTGTATGAAGGCAAAATGATTGTCTTAAAGCCTCTCCGCCCCAAAAGTACTTCGGAAAAGGAGGACGTCAAGAAACGTGGTCTTGAAGATGTGATGAAATTCCAACTTGAGTTTCTTCCTATAGTTAATGCCAAAGAGTCTGAAAGAGAGACTAAAACTGATTTGACGCTGTATGCCCATGTGGCAAGTGAGGTCACACCTAAGGTTATTATGGAGATGCCACCTGAGGTTACACCTGAGGGTAGTGTAGAATTACCACCTGAGTTGAGTCTTGTATTGGAGGAGTCTAGTGTTGTTATTCCAGATGACATGAGCTTACACCTGTGCGGGCTATTCACGTGTTGACTCTACCAAACCTTCGTCGCAATCAAATGAGTCTCGGGGAGGAATTGGATCCGGAAAGACAAGTAGATGAGCCTAGGGACCTTATAGATTGCATACTCATGTCAGTGTTCCATATGCCTTCAGTGTCTGCATATGCATCTACACGACATATGCATGACTTGCATGTGGAGATTAGAAAAGAATCAATATAAGTAATGAAACATACAAAATGATTGTTGACTCACATCATAGGTTTAAAGAGTTTGTTGTGGGTGATGAAGTCGTGATTAGAATATGTCCAAAAAGGTTTCCACAGGGAATCGTAAAAACCTTATAAGCTCGTAGCGCTAGACCATATAAAATCTTGAAAAGACTGGATTTGAATGCTTACTTGATAGATCTTCCACTTAACATGGGTATTAGTTCCACATTTACTGTGGAAGATCTTGTACCGTTTCATGGACCTTCCCCTAACCCTCACATGTCCCCTAACCCTCACATGAACTTTGATGATGATGCCCCTGACCAGTCCCATAACCCACGGCCATTACCTGACCGCTCTTCTCAACCTTTACCACCCGTACCATTCATACCTACGAGAAGAGAGGAGATAGATGATATCTTAGATGAAGAAGCAGTTTCCACACAACATGGAGGTTACCAGGAGACCTTGTCAATTGGAAGGGAAGACCAAAGTCAGATAGTATGTGGATTACATAGGCAGAGCTTTAGTGGCGAGACCCGGATCTCCTTGAGCATCACTGCAGCTTTATTTCGCCAGAGGCGAAATCTCCTCAGCCGAGGGAAATTGATGAGGACATCCGAGCACCATACCAGAGGAGGGCTGAGCCAATTTCCTTATGGCTAGACGACCATTACATGGGGCCTACTTGGCCCAATTCACATTCCTAGCCACATTGAAGACCCCACGTGCATGTTCATGCATATTTAAATACTCCACACTGGGAAGATATACGTGAGTTGCATATAGGAGCTTGATGGACACATCAAACCGTTGGATTGGGTGGACACGATGATCGGACTATTAGATCATCATAATCAGACATCTTGATCGCGGACCCTTATAGGCCATGAAATAGTTTAGTTGTTTAGATTATTTACATGCTTCGTTATTTTTGGTATAGCTTATATTAGTGCTGACATTAAGGAGTTAGAAACATGTTTTAATTTATTAAGCGTCTTTATGTTGAGAGTCTTATTTGAGAGCGTCTTTTTGTAAAAAGGTCTTTTCTGAGACTATAAAAGAGAAAGATGAGTGTGTGAAAATGCCGTTATTTTGAAAAAAAAAAAAAAAAGCTTTATGTTTTCTCTTCTTCATGTGATTTGGAGCTTGGGTGTGGTGTGATTCCATTCCCCATTTAACGGAGGTGCGAGGCTTCCATTTATTATCTTCTCTCTTCCTTTCTATCCAAAGAGGTATTTTTTCAAAAAAAACTTCATCTCTCTTCTTCCATTCCTATCCAAGACCATCCAAATCATTTTTTTTTTTTTTTTCTGCAACTTTTCATAATCCAACTTCAACTCCAACTGAAATCAACAATTGGGGACGAAAAAACCCTAATTAACGACCCACACATTGCGAGCCCATAGGCTGACCGTATGGACAACCGCTCAATCCTTTGATTTTCCCTTGCTTCCCCCATCAAAACCCCTTGATTCCCCATCTATTACCCTACCTTAAAGCTTAAATCCCCAATTAAAACCCTAATTCTAAAATTGCTAATTCCCATGAACCCTAATTTTTCAAATTTCAGATTTTTCCCTTTCTAACCCTAATAATAAAACCTATAAATCCGTTCCTTGAGTGTGGAACGTGCCTATGCTAAATTGGAAGTTCTATCATTCCATCGGGCCTAGTTTTTATTGATTTATATGATTTCTTAGTGTGCGGGCATATGATTTAGGTTAAATTAGATTTTATTTCCTATTGTTTACTCTTAATTACTTGGTGGGTTAGCATCTTTTGTTAATTGAATTACTTTATGGACTCTTTCATAATCCATGTTGCATGCTAGCATTAAATCATGTGTCCTGTATCACACATTCATCAGATGGATCCTAGACCAAGTGGGCCTTGCAAGCAGGTTGATCAAAGATCAAGCTCATTTAAGTGTCTCAATTAGAGATCTATACCACTTCAGCTGTCTTGACATAATATCTGGATCAAATCAATGGTCCGATTGGACAACTGATTTTTAAATGATAAGTTGGTCTCCTTTGACGATATATTGAATTAGTATTCAAATGAGCCCAAGATTATGTGATTTTGACATCATTTTAGTGAGGTATTGCCCATTTACGGAATGCATGTCTAGTTGTGATGATCTAGGGCTATTTAGTCGTTTTTAACATTTCATTGAAATAGATGGTTCACATTAAAAGTAATAGATGGGCTCTGTTGCTTTGAGGAGAAGTATATAAGCACGTAAACATCTTTTCTAATCGATGCTTGACTATTTTGATTGAATGTATGGGTTAATTCTAGTTTTTCATTGTTTCCTGCGATGGGATTCAATACCCTACTGGCACAATACTTTTAGGTGTTGTTTGAATGCTTGTAAATTTTTTAGTTGCAAACACTAGTACACTTGTAAAGAGTTTCACCCTTGATGTGTTCAACATCACAGTTGAATGTGGAGAACATTGGTTGCAATTGTGCAAAGATCTGAGTGGCAGCTAGGGCCTTAACATCCTTGGCAAGGATCCTGCTTGAATCCTTCTGCTCCCTGGGGCGACCTCTCTTGAGCCTAATCATCCGACTCCTGAACTTCAGGTGGCCCCCCAATCAAATCTGCTTCCTGCTGCCCTTCTTGTCACTGAAGGTGACAGTTCCTGCCCGCCCTACCGAGTGACTTGGCTCCTCGCATTCTAGGTAAACTGTTACCATATAGAGTTACATTTTACGCTTGTGTTCAACTAAGTCATAAAGTGTTTACTGTGTAAAAAGTGGGTATCACACAACATAGAGCTTGGTGGAACAAATCCCGCCAAAATCTTCAAATGACATAAAAAGGGTTTGATTTTCACCTAAGAGTACATCAATGGACACATTGGATGTCCTGCACCCATCACGGTGGGTCCCATACACAATCTGGGACGTTTTTAGCTATGGGTGTCCCGTTCCAACTGTTCCCTGTCGTGCAGCCCACCTAATGAGTCAATTGGCCTGTTTTTTGGGGCCCTGGGAGAGCATCAAGGGGCACACATGATGGATGAATTGGATTTATCATATACATCATGATAGGCCCCACAAACAGTGTGTGTATCAACTATTGCCTCTTCTATGTATATTGTCTTTGCAAGTGTAAGCCCTTTATCTATAAAATGAAGTGGCTTTTGCAATAAAAAAAATGGGTGTTTTCCTGTAAACTTTTAGCAACTTGTAAATGCTTTATGCCCAAATTTTCCCATTCAAACACTAGTAAACCCTTTATACGGAAACAATTTTACAAGCATCCAAACGACACCTTAAAGCCACTTTGGTGCGATGCCATTGAGTTTGAGTGGTGCCGTTCTGCGTATTTATCCTTCTATACCATTTTGGCTGATTGTGAGTTGATTGAACCTAAATTGTGGCAAGTTGGATTTGAGCTTCAAATTGGTACATTTTCATCCTTTAGTTGAACGTTCAAATTCTTTTCCAATCTTAGCTGTTCACATAGAGAATACTTCTAATTTCAGAGGTTAGATTAATACAGTTTCATTGTTTCTCTTTTCTATTTTGTCGGAGAATATTTTTATTACAAAGGTTAGATTACAGTCTCATTAATTCTTTTATCTTATCATTATTATTATGTTTTTATTGGTCAGAGAAAGAAAGTAATGTGTCTATGGCTAGTTGGTAGGCACTACTACTATGGGAAATATTAGAGTAGAAAAACCAAGGGTATCTTAGAATCTTCATAATGATATGTATGTACTTGTATGCGTATCATTGTATGCATGCATGCAGTGTGTTTTTTATTATGTGTGGGCGTGCGTGCATGCACACTTGTGTGTATAGATATCTTGAGTACCAGTAGTGTTTGGTGAAAGTTTTGCTTCAGTCTTGTGTTCTTTGTGTCCTAGTGACTGGTGGATTGGGTCTTGAAGGAATGGAGGGTTTTTGGGCTTTTAGCATAGGACGGCCTGGAAATTTGGCCGGTGGTTGTTTAATCAGTGGGATATTTCAGCTCTAGTTTAGATGCTGCAAGGCTAGCTTTCTAAGTTAGGTTGCTTTGATTTGGATCTCTTCTCTTAGAAGACAATGAATTGAACGTTCATTGTTAATTGATCCTATATACCAAAATGAACAACAAGCAAACCTAACAAGTCAATGTCCTCATACATTCTTTTCGATATCCAAAAGGCAACTCAAATTTCCTCACGATCTTTCTTATGTACAAAGTCTTCTTCTTCTTCTTCTTTAACGAGTACATCTAGCATGTTTTCTTTTCCTAAAAGTGGGCTTTCTTCAGATCTCCTGGACTTTTTTTTTTTCCCTCAAACTCTTTTTTTTTTTTTTTTGTCAACTCTCGTACAACTCTCAAGGAAAAAAAAAAACTATGCAGCTTCTTGGATTTCCGTTTTGCAGGATTGATGGAAATACCTCCATGTCTGCAAGGCAGCAACAAATGAAGGAGTTCAATAGTCCAGAAAGCACGGTCTTTATATTTCTTATTTCAACCCGTGCTGGTGGCCTGGGGATTGATCTGGTATGCCTTCTTGGCAATGCTGTATTAAACTCGTTACCATTAAATTTGTATTCTATGTTTAATTCGAAGCCTCATAAGTCTGCATGCATATGGTGTCTGTTGTTTGTCATGTCTAGATACGGATGTTAGAAGTTTGCAAGTATTTGTCCACATCCATTTTGCACCTCTTTTTTTTATTATTATTATTATTATTATTTTTTTGTGTCTATGCATGTGAATGGGATGCATCACTTGCACATGGGGCACAGAGAAGCAGTGCTCTTTTCCTTGTGTCCATGCAATGTTGTGCCTGTGCATGCAGTGTTTTTTTTTTTTTTTCGGTGCCTGTGCATGCAGTTTTGTGTTTGTGTAATACACGAAATAAAAAGAACCTGGCAGCTATCAGATTCATCGACTGACTGAAACACCTGTTTGTAACAGCCAAGTGCCGATAGAGTCATCATATACGGTATGTTTTCTCTTAAGGTGTTTAGGTGGCATTCTTCAATAACACTGTTGGCAGTGTTCGCCAACAATCAAAATCATTTAACTTGCACTTCATTTTCCACAGATCCTGATTTCAACCCATTTATGGATTTACAAGCCCAGTCAAGGGCCCACAGGATTGGACAGACCCGGCCTGTGGTGGTCTATCAACTGATCACCAAATGTTCTGTTGAGGAGAAAATACTGCAAAAATCAAAGAAGAAGCTGGCAGTCGAGAATATGGTGATGAATCCTACGAAGAAGCTAAAAGTGGACGAGCTGCACTCAGTGCTGCTTCATGGAGCCAGGAAGATTCTCAGTAAGAAATTCACACATGCCACATCAATCCATTACGACGACAAAGCCATTGAGACTCTCCTTGAGCTGGACCCGGCACCAGATGACAAATGTACTCCAGAAGAAAACGACTATCTCGGTGCTATAGAAAGTTTTGTTCCAGGCTCTGAGAACAAGGAGCTGCCCCCATCTCCAAAAGCACAAGAATGGCAAGAAATTTTTGGGCCCATCAAAGATTTGGGAAAGAGTGAAAAGCTCGGTAGGGGCAAGCGTCCGAGGAAGGATGTGAAGTATGTATATGATGATGTATCTGATTCTGACAGCGATGATATATACTCATCAGACAGCACCTCGGTTGAAACTTCTTCAGACAGTTCTTCTGGATATGAATCAGAAGACCTCCATAAGGACATCTGACCGCTATTAGAAAGGTTAAGCATGCTGATTTTGTAATTTTGTCAATATCGATCTGTATCGTTTTGATCATTTTGGTAAACGTATGTCTCCCACCCCACATCAATGTACAAAGCAAAAGCTTATAGGAGAAACATATATAGTAAACCCTATAGAAGGAATTCCAGGACTGTAACTAAAGTGGTCTTTCTATTCAGTTTCTACCTACATTTGAAGACTAGAAATGTAATATTGATGGAAGATGACTATGATGAGATTTTATGGAAAAAATGTTTATGGAGAATGGCTGCTCTTTTGGAGTTGAAAAATGCTCTGACAGTCCAATCGATTGATCTTAACTCTCCATTAAGTCCAGATCACATTTCATGGACTACCATGAAAGATTGCACTGATCAGATGATCCAATCCATCCTTGATTTGGCCTTTTTCTATAGCCATCCTTTTACCAATTCATGGATGGGATGGTCATGATTGCCTGACAAGCGATTCTTTAGAATAATTAGTAATCCATAATGGGGCCTAATAAGTAGATGGATCAAATTGTTGATTGGACCTATTTTTGTGTAAATAGAATTCACCATCCATATTAAAGGACACTGATCAAGATCAAATGGTCGGTATTTGACAGATTGGTGTGCTGTTAGCATGTTAGCCCGTGAAATGTGCTCTGGACCTAATGAACAGTATAGGTCAATGGATTGGATTATCCCAATTCAACTACAATCACTCCAACCCATAGTCCTCTGAGGGCACTTCTTCATTTCTTCATCTCTTAAATTGTAAATTTACTGAAATGCCTCTTTGGATACAGTATGCATGCTGGATGTACATGGGTAAAAAAGTGGAAACCTGCAAGGGGAGGACTCATCTCTTCTTATAGCAGCATAGATATAGACATACAACATTGCCCTCAGTCTTACTAAATTCAGGACTGAATGTCAAATTCAGTAAGACTACAAAAACAACTTATAAGATTGAAGATTATTATAGCAAGACTTGAAGTATGAATGAAAAATGAACTTGGAGCTTCCTAATACCATGCAAACACATTCCAAGGAAATGGAACTTATTAAATAATCAGGCAAAGCCAAGATAGACTTACAAACTCCCTAACAAAAAAACCAAAGCTAGATGTATGCATTTGGTTTTGCAATGAGATAACCTTCTACAGCCTTGAACATTCCCACCATGGTTTTCATAATTTCCTTTGTTTCATCTTCTTGTGGCACGCTCCCTTCAACTGTCTCAAACTCCCGGCAGAACTTGTATATGCTCCCACCGTCATTTCCACCTTTGAACTCGAGAGCAAATGTAGTGGATTTCACTTTCTTACCAAGTGGGCCACCCTCGATCACCCTCAAGGATAATGATTCTTGATGTGATTTTGGGCATGAGGTTGTGGGTCCAGAGTCTTGACAGTCGGATTAATGGTGAGAGGGAGACAGGATTTCATGACTCACTGTACCAACAACCATGATTTCAAGTCTATTAATGACTATATGTATATATGTTATTTATTTATTTTTTGTCTTTTTATTTTATTTTTGGGCAGTAAGTGTATGGGGCTGCGCTTATGAAAAGACAAGAGTTTACATGAAGATTTATAGAAGTAGAGGAGGGAGACGTGAGTTCTATTTCTTAGGATTCTGTAACATTCCAATTCAGGCTCTGTTTGTAGGCTGAGACAAATAACAATGTAAATAAGGAGATCCCTTGCTTTGTACTCTAACGAGGGGAATGGAAGAGGAAGAGGTATCCAACGACTAACCATTCACTGTTATAAATTTAATAGCTTTTAAGAGGAAGAGGAATTATAGGATCCTCGACAATAGGCTTTCAATAATATTAGCTGGTTTTCAGTTGTGAAAAGCGGCACAAGTCGGAAATCCAGATTCCAGACCATTGGTCCATTGGGCCCACTATGAATGGATCATTTCCCAAATATATCCTTAGTAAAATAGCATTCACCTTTCATTTCGTGGCCAACGGTTGGACCATTAAGAAGAGAAATGCAGCAACAGTCCACATCCATCTAAAAGAAGGCCTGGTGTTAGGATCGTCTGATCGTGGCGATTTGTTTGGGAAAGGATCTATAGAGGGGAATGGAGCAAGGACCCTGGAGTCGCTTTTGTAAGATAAGGCATTTCTAATACCATAACGAGAGGAGCCAAGGACATTGGCCCCGCCATGCATTTGGTTTTTTTGAGAGTCATGGCCTTTGATATTCTAGAGGACATCAAATGAGATTTTTTTCGTTTATAATATTTCTGAAATTTTGAAAATGTTTGTGATTATAAGTAGATAACTTGGATTTAAATGGTGTCAACGGACAGCTAGGATTTTGCCCCTCCTTCCTGCCACTTTTTTTTCAGGCTCCAGTACACCATCCTTTCACTATTTGTGTTTTCCGTGTACTTGACACTACGAGCTCATCCAACATAGGCTATGTGGAGCCCATTGTATTACCGTGTAGCATCTATTTGTGTATTTTTTTTGTACCATTTCATGTTAAGATGTCAATCCAAACAAGAGGTAAATCTATAACTGAAGTGGGCTACAAAATAAGAAAAAATGTAGATGGGTCATGATAGTTCATGACGTTCTCTATCTCTATGCATGTTGAGCATCTTTTATTTATTTATTTTTTCTTGTTCTCTCCTTCCCCCATTTCTCTCCCTTCCCTTTCCATGTGTGTTGCATGTGCCAATTCCTCTAGTTATATGATAACGATCACCCGCACCTTTTAGATGTTCTCGCACAGAAATCAATCTAGTGCACTCATCAGATGGCCATCACTTTAGAAATAAAGGGACAGCTTAGACAACTGAAACTAAGTTTCCTTCAGTAGCACATTTGGTTGGTAAATCATGCCTACATGATAAATGGACTTGATTGATTCTTGGGCCGGAGCAACTACTCAACGGTGGCATGCATGGGCGTAGCAAAGCCCTGATTGTTTGGGATCATAGAGCAGGAATATGATTTAGAAAATTACTAATTCATGCATTTGCCTAAAGTTTTTAATTTGGAAGTTCCAAGCTTTTATAAATCCATAAATTTCATCATCATCAAAGCCTTATACCAACTTCTTGAGTTCAACTACTCAAATCCTATTTCACCATTATACTTTATTAAAAGGGATTTTCCCCTCCAGTGGCATCTTCCCTCTGGCCCTTCACATATTCATACGTGGCAGGATATTTGCATATGCAGTTCTTTAACACTCTAGCGGAGTATAATGCTTGATACACATGCAATCATAAATTATATACGGTCTAATGAGTGTCCACCAATCCGATCTCAGATTGTTGAATAAGCGTATCTTTTTTTTTTTTTTTCATGATTGCACACGTTTGTTACGCTTTGTTGGAGTACCAACGTTTCTCTCTTTACAAAAAGTTTTAAAATATAAAAACACCAGTTCAAAATAGGGCCCAATTGGGATTCACGGACTAAGGGTGTTTGTTTTTGAGAGTAAGTAGCTAACAATGACTTTTGAGGGGTGTTTGTTTGGGAGGAAAATAATTAAGTAATTATCCCTCGAAAATAGCGTTAAATGCATGAAATCAAAGACAGATTGAGCACCGTTAAAATCTGTGGGTCCTACAGTGATGGCATGTATGTGATCCACACCGTCCATCCATTTTAGCATCTCATTTTGAGGCAGATTGGAAGCTCATGTGGACCACACCATAGAAAACAGTGGGGTTAATGACGTTCACCATTCAAAATTAAAACCTTCCTGGGGCCAACAGGGATGTGTATCTAATCATCCAACCTGTTCATAAGATCACATTGACGTATATGAAGGGTGTACATAATATCAACTTTATCCAAAACTTTTGTGGCCTCCAAAAAAGTTTTCAACGATTGGGTGTTCAATTCCCACCATTTCCTATGGTGCGGTCCACTTGAGCTTCATATCTGCCTAAATTTTAGGCTCATGGGCTAAAATGAGCCGAGCCAGTGGCATGGATGGACGGCCGGAATAAGATACCTACATCACAGTGGGCCCCATAACTTTGTATCAATGTAATTTATGAAGTCGGAAGCTTTGTAAACATGCTCCCTGTCAACGTCAACCTTGGGACTGCTGCTGTAAATACATGGGTAAATAATCATGAGTTACACTGGTAAATGAAAAATCAAACACCCTAAAACACCCTGCCCATACCCGACTCAAAGTGGGCTGGACTCGAGCCGGTCCAGCCCAGTTGCCACCCTGCCGTGAGGTAGATAAAGCAGGCATTTTCTTCCCCTCTCCCCAGACGCAAGCGGCAGAGAGCCAAAGATGATTTCTCAAACCACAGCAAAACCCGCCCCACTCTTTTTCTTTCCAAGACTCTCCTCTCATTCCAAAACTACAAGAATCCAATCCGCCCTTTTCCCATTCCCCTCGTTCCACCAAAACGCTTTCGAAAACCTGGCTCTAAGGAGGAGCTCCATTCTCCTCCCTAGACCCCAATATCTCAGAATTCCCGCCATTTCTTCGAGTCCGGATTCGAATTCTGTTGCCATTTCGAGTGCAGAAGACAGCATAGAAGATGTTGAATCAGCCCGCCTTTTCGAGGTGAGCAATTTGAGAAGCATTTTCTACGGAATTCTCAGTCTACAGCACTTAAAAAAAAAAAAAAATATTATTATTTTTCCGGTAGGTTTTTAGTGAGAAGATTATCTTTTGTTCGAACACGCTGTTGTGGTTTTATTTGTTGAAGTACTTAGGTTACAGTACAGCTATCATGAGATGCATCATTTTCTTTTTCTCTTTTGGAAAAAAGATTGCAGAGTCCTGCATTTTGGATTCAAAAACCTAAACTCGGTACACGAGTATTCATACTGTAACAATATAATTCAGGACCATTTGTTTCATTCAAAACTCTGAGTAGTTGGTAGCCATTGTGTAATTCCTTAAACTCGGTACAAATTGGTTTTCAGAAACTGAAGGATGCAGAAAGGGAACAGATAGATAAATTAGAGAAACCTAAACTCGGCACATGAGTATTCATACTGTAACAATATAATTCAAGACCATTTGTTTCATTCAAAACTCTGAGTAGTTGGTAGCCATTGTGTAATTCCTTTAACTCTGTACAAATTGGTTTTCAGAAACTGAAGGATGCAGAAAGGGAACAGATAGATAAATTAGAGAAACCTAAACTCAGCACATGAGTATTCATACTGTAACAATATAATTCAAGACCATTTGTTTCATTCAAAACTCTGAGTAGTTGGTAGCCATTGTGTAATTCCTTTAACTCTGTACAAATTGGTTTTCAGAAACTGAAGGATGCAGAAAGGGAACGGATAGATAAATTAGAGAAGCTGGAGAATAAGGCAAACATGCAGTTGGAGAGGCAGTTAGTTATGGCTTCATGTTGGAGCAGGACATTGCTGACCATGCAAGGAAAATTGAAGGGAACGGAGTGGGATCCGGAAAACTCACATCGGATCGACTTTAGTGAATTCTGGAGGCTTCTCAACTCTAATAATGTACAGTTCATGGAATATTCGAATTTTGGCCAAACCATCTCAGGTGAGTAATCTGATTTGGGTATTGGTAATCATTACAGTGTAAATTTTAATGGGATTGTTTCTTTTTATTCATGGGGTTGCTTGCATTGAATTTTCTAACATTTACTGGCATTTGGCATTGATATCGACTTCCTGTAAAATATTTTTGGCAAATCTATAGGTAGGCAGGTTTGTCATTTGTCAGATTGTTCAAAGCATACATCATGGAGATCATTGTATGTGTTAGTTACCATCTATACGTTATATATGGTTACCTTTAATGTTCCCTTATTTGACATTTTCTAGCTGGAAAATTGTCAATGTTTGCAACCATTACCATATGCTCTACATATTAACATTATAGACTGGTGGCCTTTCATTTCGTATTTTCGTTTCTTTGACAATTTCCAGCAAAAGTGATGGTTGGTTGTTCCTATGGATTATTTCTTCCTACAGTGATTCTACCATATTATAAAGATGGCAAAAACGAAGAATCAGAAGGAAATTCTAATAGGGAAATAGTTTTTCGTCGCCATGTTGTTGATCGAATGCCGATTGATTGCTGGAATGATGTTTGGCAGAAGTTGCATCACCAACTGGTAAATGTTGATGTTCTTAATGTGAACACGGTGTCCGCAGAAGTCTACTCCACTGTTGCAACTGCTGTTATATGGTCTATGCGTCTTGCTCTTTCAGTTGCTTTATACCTCTGGATTGATAGTTTGATGAGACCAATATATTCAAAGCTAATACCTTGTGATTTGGGAACTCCTACAAAGAAAGCAAGACAGCCCCTCAAGCGCCGAGCACTTGGTTCTTTGGGCAAGAGTCGGTAAGTGGAAAGCAATTTACTGATGACCTAGTTCTGTGATTCCCTTTTCTTTTTCAATTCCTGCTAAGATTTATAACTTCGATACTTCTTGTTTACTTGAGCATATAAATTTATTTGATTAACAATTTTCATTTGGATCAAATAAAGTTTTGTTATTGTAAAAAAAAAATCAGTTTTAACAAATAATAATACTCAGATCTGGATTAAAATCTGAGAGCATCTGATGTAGGGCCATCTGATCATCCAATGGGAGATCTGGAACCATTAGTTTCTGAATCGCCTGATCTAAGATCAGGCCCTCCAAGGGTTCTGATTAAAGATCAAACTGCAAGAGGGTCTGGATTAGACTGCTTAAATATCTGTACCACTTCAATGGTTCTAATGTAAGATCTGGACAGGTCAGGGATCCGATTGGACTCTGGGGCCTAAGATTGGATGGGCCGGATTATCCATGAATTGGACTGTGGGCCCATTGATCCAATCGATAGCTTTTTGGGGTTCTGTATCCAAACCATGTAAGGGAACAATGCCCTTTTGTATGACTTTATAGGCCTCTACATTCATACAGTTTTTTGTATAGATTAGAAAAATAGTACTAGGACTCTTTAGGGTTGTTTCCTTATTTATAAGTAGGGTGACACACAATGCCTAGTGCACATGTTAAAAGACATTTAACATGTGACAATGTAGAAATGCAATATCTAAGTCGTTCAGTTGAGTGGCTCCATGGTGTATGTCTCATCGCCCAAAAGTAAAATATGGATAGTCTCAGTTTTGGATTGCTGCATCAACTGATGATTCTGACTATCCAATCAGTTGATCCACACATAACCATTGAATGTGGATTGTTGATTATAGATATGTTCACATACAAATTGAATGTGGATTGTTGATTATAGATCTGTTCACATACCTGTTTCATTAGAGCACATCTACACTACCCCAATCAGGAAAGCAAAAAAGAACTGCAGAAAAAAAATTTCTTCTAAGCTTTATCCCAACCAACTGGGTATGGCTACATTAATCCGGTTCTACCATTTCACCATCAAGTACTATATCCTCAGATAAACCATAGGTCATCAAGTCTTTTTTTACTGCCTCCACCCACGTCCTCTTGAGGATTCCCCTTGCCCTTTTAGAATGGTCAACTTTTGAACCGACTTCTTCTAACCAGTGCAATTCTTGGTCTCTGTTGCCTATGACCAAACCATCCAAGTCTACTTCCCTCCTTTTTCTACCTATTGGTTTTGCTCCAAAGTTTCCTCAAATGTATTCATTTCTAATTCCATTCTTCCTCATCTGAGCATTCATCCATCTCAACATCCTCATTTCAGCTCCAAAGTTTGGTCTTATAGCTATGTTAAAAAAAATTCACTTCAATTTGATTGTTATGCAATGGTTGCATTAAACTGTAGAGGCACATCTCCACTTCATCTGGCCAGCTTTAATTCTATGAGAAATATCCTTCTTATCCCTCTGTTCTCATGGATTATCGACCTGGGATATCGAAAATGGTCATTTTGGGTACTTCCTGAACAACAATCTTAGCCAATTCCTCATTTCCACTTCCATTGTTATTAAAACTGCATTCTCTATACTCTATTTTCAGCTGATTTATTTTTATTTTTTAATTTTTTGAGTAACTAACTGTATACTCCATTAAGGGTCTCTTCTCTTGGCTTGATGGTAGACATTGTGTGTTTCATCTCTGAGGTCAAGGGTTTGAGAACCCATGCGTGCGTGGGGTGGTAGTGTGTGTGTTTCTCACCTTTAAAAAATAAAATAAAATCATAGAAAGGAAAGGAAAGGAAACACCATACCATGAAAACTAATTTTCTATTGTTTGCGAAGACTTTTTTGGTGAGAATTGATGGGAAACACTATTTCTCACTTCCTCTTTTTATTGGAAAATCAACAAATTTATTTTCCCACCTCTCCTCCTAATAAACTTTCCTACAATAGAAGGAAAATGAAAATTTCAAGAGTTAAACACATGTGCCACTGCCATCTCCAATTGCCTCACATGTGTGACATATCCAAATGTTCCACCGTCCATCTTCTATTTTGTCACACATGTGCTACCATCCATCCTCACTTGGGCTTCACATGTACAAAGCACCTCAAATATACCACATGTGCCAACTTTCCATTTTCCATCTTTTATTGTGTCACGTGTGCCACCATCCATCGTCACTTGGGCCTCACATGTACAAAGCATCTCACATGTGGCACATGTGTCAATGTTCCATTGTCCATCCTCTGTTGTGTCATACATGTGCCACCATCCATCTTTTGCTTGCAACCCACATGTGCCACTGTCCATCTTTGATTGCTCTATACGTGCTACATGTGACAATATGCCACATGTGTTAATATGCCTATGTGCACACGTGCTGCCATCCACCTTCGAGTGCTCATGTGTCAAATGTGCTAATTTGTTGCTTGTGTCACATTTACCATCATACAACTTCAAGCACCCCTCATGTATCATGTGTGATACCATTAAACCTAAGCACCCACAAGTGCCATTGTCTATCTTCAAGTGTTTCGTATGTGTCACGTGTTAATTTGGCACATGCCAATAACTACCAGGAATTTTTTTTTTAAAATTTTATTTGACCAAACAATAAAATGGGAAACATGCCCCAAAATTTCTAGGAAAATCTTATTTAAAAAAAACATGGAAAACAAATTTTTCTTTCCCACAATTACCTGAAAATAAGGTTTCTCGAGAAACAATGTTTTCTTTCCCACGCTTTCCACAAATCCAAACAAGCCCTAAAGGAAAGATCCGAAGATCATACATACAACTAGGAAAGGGTAAACAGATGAAACACTCGGAAGGAGAGCCTGGACCACCCCGTTACATGAAATGTTTAACTGTGGGGGAATGGACACTAATCGGCTGGATAAAACCACTTTCATCCTCTCTCAAGCCCTTCCATCTTGATGATGAGGTTCCCAATCAAGAATTGCCCCTTTAACTTTGTCAATCAGGGATTCTAAGGAGATTCGAAAATCATTTAAAATACGATTGTTTCTTGCTTTCCAAATTTCCCAACAAATGGCCAAGGGGACCATGTTCTCAACAATTTGCGATCTCCTGAGCCAGGGCTGTTGCTCCAACAATGGGCTCCTCTTCCAGAGTCGTGATTTTGACCCAGGATGTGTTGAATACTTAAGGGTATTCCAAACTATTTCTGCCCATTTGACAGTGGAGGAGCGGATAATCATGGGATTCTTCATTGGCTTTACACATTATAACACATTATAACACTTGTTAGGAATACACAAAAACTCTACCTCCTGTTCCGGCTATATCCTTCCAAATCCTGGATACCTGAGGTCCTCTGAGCAATACCAGGGGTCCCAACCCCTGTCAGCTGAACTGTATTTTTCCATGATAACTCTTTGCCATAGAGCTTATTTTTCCCTACCAAAATGCCACCACCATTTACTTAGAAGACTTATATTCTTTTCTTTTGTCTTTATGATGCCTAGATCCCTGCTTCCTTAGCTTTTTGGACCTCTTCCCACTTCATCAGATGAAAGTTCTTTATATCCAAGACGTTTCTCCATAGAAATTTACGCTGAATCTTCTCGATTTTAGCTGCAATCGCTGCTGGGATATTGAATAAAGAAATTGCACAACTGATTTTAAACCTTTAAATTCTAAAGCATTCCTCCATACTTGTAGCTTTGCATGTACGCATGTACCCCCTCCGTTATCTCGTCAATCACAACCATGTCATCTGCAAAGAACACACCACATGTTTCCTCCTATAAATGCCTCATTAACCCATCCATAGCCAATGAAAATAGATACATGCTCAATGCCAACCCTTTGTGTAAGCCTATGGTAATTGGAAACTCATTTGTCTCTGTACTAGTGGTCCCTTAACACTCCCTCATACAAATCCTTGATCATGTCAATATATCCTCTTGAGATTGTGGAGAAAAAATGATTAGCATATTACCAATCATCAAGTGCAGGAAGAACCCTTGCTATTGAACAATGCAAAAAAAAAATAAAAATGTCTTTCATGATAAAAGCAGATAGACGAGATACTGATTTAAAAAAATAAAATGGTACTGTGAAGGGAATGTATAATGTACAGCTATGGCTTGTATAAAATTATTAATAAATAACCAAGGAAATATGTTAAAAATGATCAGAAGCAAATGTGACTGATTTCCTGCAATGCATCTTTCTACATGTCATGTGTTCATGCGGTATTGTAAGAGTGTCTCCCAGATGCTTTTGTTTGTTGCATATCGCTTCAAGAACTCATTTTGGATTTTACATGATGATTTCTTTAATGCAGTGGCGAAAATGGTACATAGTGTACAAAGCTTTTACTGGAAATCTGTATCTTTAATATTTACTGTCTAACCAGGGCGAAATTCATATCAGCAGAAGAAACTACGGGTGTGACTTTCAATGATTTTGCTGGTCAGGAGTACATAAAGAGGGAACTGCAGGAGATAGTGCGTATCTTAAAGAATGACGAGGAGTTTCAGAACAAAGGCATCTATTGCCCAAAAGGGGTGCTTCTTCATGGACCTCCTGGGACTGGTAAAACATTGCTGGCTAAAGCTATTGCTGGTGAAGCAGGGCTTCCTTTTTTTGCTGCAAACGGCACCGACTTTGTAGAGGTGAGAAGCGGTTTTTTCTTGACATCTGTTTTTGTATTGTAATTCATCGCGATGGAAATAGAGTGCAAGAACGAGTGCAGGCATCCTCAAAGCAACCACAATGATGACATGCTATATGTCAGACAATCTTAAATTGGAGGACACTAAACAACTGTCTAGAAAATTGTACTATCTGGTTCCATTTTTTGTCCTAAGTCATGAGTCACCCTCTATTTGGCCAAAAGCCCAATAATCTGCTTTTATTTGCCTTTTTAGCTTTCATCAATGGTACACGCTGGAGCTGTTTTAATGGGCCGTTACACATGCATCCAGAGCAGACTTAATGCATATTTCCCAATTGAACTTAGTTTCTTTTTAATTTTCTTTTTTATGTTTATTTATTTTTTACTTTTGATATGCCTCCAAGCTGTTTTAATAATCACATTCCTGTCCACCTCGGGCTCCAGATTCTTCAATTCACCACTGCAGGGCCGTTTCTGCTTTCTCTTTTAATCTTGCACATTCAGGATTTTTTTCCCCCTAATGTGCTGTGGGGTTGACAAAAAACTGATTACCCGTACCCTCTGATTTATCGGTGATCAGAGAAGTATTTTACTTGATGTTAGTCAACAATATGGATGTGGGGCAAAACTTGCTGTTGGTCATGCTATTGATCTAAGCTTTTGGAAAATTGAAACTGAATAGTGTTACATAGGTTTACCTCTAACAGATAGTGGTATGTTTATGCATTCTGAACCTTATTTTATGTTTATTTAAATATTGCACTAAAATGTATCTCAACCACACATCTATAGTCTGTAGCATGGGATATACGAGCAATTTTGCATGCTATATAACGCATGAACATCTTGCATATAGACATATTATTGCGTACAAGGTATCAGATTGCTGTTCTCTGTCCTGCTCGAATATTGTCTTAGTTAGTTCCATGGGAAGATTCCCCCTGCTAACTTTACTCTTGCAGATGTTTGTTGGTGTTGCAGCATCTCGTGTCAAGGATCTTTTTGCCAGTGCCAGATCGTTTGCACCTTCTATTATATTCATTGATGAGATTGATGCAATTGGCAGTAAGCGTGGTGGACCTGATATTGGCGGGGTGAGCTGAGATATTATGGTTTTGTTCTTGTTAGTGCATATCTTCCAACTACATAGGATTATGCATGTCATTTTTTGCTTTTATTTTTGTAATCCTTGATGGGATGCGCTTTTGCTATTTTACGTTTTTACTGGAAACTTTCCCAATATTTAACCCCTTTGATTCTTACACTCAAAGGATGCATTTGTCATGCTGGATATTATTTTAGAGGAGTTCACCAATGAATTATTTTTTGTGGAAGTGGAATGAAAACACTACCTTCTAGTATAGTCAAGGTGGTTTGCCAAGGTACCTGACAATCCCTAGGTCACTGAATCTGTCTATTTCCTTGGGTGTTGTTGTCTAAGCTTTTATAACCCTAGGTATGAATAATCAAAGAAAATGGCTAGTCTAACTTGAGCAGCACCAAGGAAATAAGAACATTAGGATTATGCATCTGCTGTTTAAGTCTCATGAATTATGATGCTTTAAATCTGTATGATATTCAGGACTTTTGATGGTTGAATGGTCTGTGTCCCCTACTACTTGGTGATCGCCTACTCAGGGGGATCAGCTGCCGGCGATGTTGTAGGTGTGCTGGCTACTGAGCTACACATTTGATGGCGGTTGCCTCAGAAATATTCAAGATTGGGTGATCCTAAACTTTCGATAAATGGTCCACAAACAATGGTTAAGGAGACGGTACATATTCAGGAATTAATGATCAAACGGTTGAAATATTTCAATATGAGTTTTCTTTTTGGTATACCACATCCACTGTGGGGACCGTCATATAAATGTTTTGGATCATTCAAACATGACTCTAGATCCAATAGTCCTTACTCCAGACATATCCTATGACGATACATTGGACATTTTTTTGAGAGAAAATAGATCGGACATTGTAGCAAACCTTGAAAGAAACCAACTTTTTCTGTTTTTTCCAACCACTTCTCTCCTCTCACACACTTCCAAACCACTTTCTCTCTCCATTAGCATTGCATGTGCCAACTTTCTAGTATTTCCTAATTACTAACAACGTCATAAACCATATTGCAATAAGGTGATCTGTTCTGCTTTGATATTCACCTCTCTCCTTTAGAGTCCTTTTGCCCTTTAGTCTTGCTATTTTCTCAATTATCATTGGGATTCTGAATAATGCCTTTCTAGGTTGCGCATATTGCAAGTAGGTAATTTGATTTGTGATACCACATTATGGAAAATCTGAATGTGCTGCTGGAGCTGTTGTTACCTTTTAGCAAAATAACTGATAGATTATCATATCTCATTCTTTTATTTATCTACTTTATGTGCCTCATGCCACTTTATGCAACCAATGGTGGTTTCCAATAGCTGAAAGCCTTTATTTAGGGTGCCACTTGTATTTCAAAATTTCATGATTTTGAGGAAATTCCAGATGTAAAGTTGCTTATCTCTGTATTTTAGCTATCACTATTAGGCACTGTTGGTAAATAATGGGTTTGCTCACATATGGATTGTAGGGTGGCGCTGAAAGGGAGCAAGGTCTGCTTCAAATACTAACTGAGATGGATGGGTTCAAAGTTTCAACATCACAAGTATGCATTAAGAACTGTCCTTTAAGTTCTAGAGTAAATATTATCTAAATTTCTGTTAAAATGGTTTGTTCAGGTGTTAGTTATAGGTGCAACTAATCGACTGGATATTTTAGATCCCGCTCTCTTGAGAAAAGGTCGTTTTGACAAGATTATAAGGGTTGGTTTACCATCCAGGGATGGAAGGCTGGCCATATTACAGGTATCCTGTCCTGGGTATTGGCAGTGTTAGATTCAGCATCATTATGTCTTCTGCATTAGATCTTGGTGGAGGTTCTCATGTGTGGTTCACACCTATAACAGGTGCATGCTAGGAATAAATTTTTCCGGTCAGAGGAGGAAAAGGAGATCCTTCTACAAGAAATTGCAGACCATACCGTGGATTTCACTGGAGCAGAGCTGCAAAATATATTGTAGTTACTTCTAATGAATTGTTTCTATTTTCCCATTAGGAGATTTTTTTTAACCATCTTGCAACTGATTGGCAGGAATGAAGCTGGAATTTTAACTGCAAGAAAGGATTTAGACTACATTGGACGAGAAGAACTATTGGAAGCCTTGAAGAGGGTAGGTGTTTTGTTTTGTTTTGTTTTTTTCCCACTTACATGGATAATTATAGTTTTTCACTAATTCAACTGTGTGCACATGTTCTCAATCTACCCACTTGCAGCAAAAGGGTACGTTTGAAACCGGTCAAGAAGATAGTACTGAAATTCCGGAGGAGTTAAAGCTGAGGTTGGCATACAGGGAAGCAGCCGTGGCTGTTCTTGCATGCTACTATCCAAATCCTCACCGTCCTTTTACTGAGGTCAACGCGAGAATGATTTCTTCATCAGTCGATAATTTGTTTCATGATCAGAGGCTTATTTGTGTTAAACCACATCTGGAATTTGTTGCAGACTGATATTCGTTCCATTCGCAGCAAGCCAAATATGCGTTATGCTGAAACTCCTGGAAGGTTTTTTTCGAGGAAGTCAGATTATGTTGAATCTATAGTCCGTGCATGTGCCCGTAAGTCTTATATCTCTGGTTCCTTTACTTTTTTTTTTGGTCCTTGTGCCAAACAGTTCACCTTTTGTGCTTATTATTAAGAGGTCGCTTTCTATATAGAGGATGTTTGTCATATTTAATTTAATTGCTTTATCATTAATTTGGAATGCATGTTTATATTCAGCTGCCATTTTGTATTACTGTTTCTGATAAAAATTGATGAAGTTTGTGGTGGTTCATATTTTACATCTTGTTATCTTGTCATGATTTTTTTTACCAACTGTTCAGTTTGGATGAAAGTGAGAGGTGTTTCCCATCGTCCAATGCACTTTTTGCATAACACCAAGGTCTGGAGATGCTTCATATGGAAAAGAGTTTGTGTACAAAAACTTCTAACATGGCACTAGAACTGAAACTCTTAAAAGCCATCTCATTAGACTTGATAATTACTTAGGGAAGAAAAGTTCAGGACTTATACACTGCATAGATCAATCACTTTGCAAGATTTTGAGCTCCACTCATACTGGTTTTGTCCTGTCATAATTGGTATGTAATCCACGGGAAAGTAAAATTGGGAATTACAGGTCCATGCTTGACCGCCAATAAAAAGCCTAATACAATAAGTAACCCACTTCCTGTCTATGGTATGCAATTTCTGCTCGAGATTTTGGGTCATCATCATCATCATTGTATCCTTGGCCGAGCTAGTAGGATCATATGCCTACTTTCTGAATAAACCCCTCAGTGGATTTTCTCAACCTCCTTACCTGCCAAAACGTCCAAAATTTAGCAATGTTGCATCCAAGCTTGCAATTCCATAGTGTGTCAGAGGTTCCTTGGTTTCATTTGCTCCTTTCCTCTTGTTGGAAGACCTGACAACAGAACTTTGATAGATTATTATATAAATTAAAGCCTCTTTAAACCTAATGCTGGCATTGAACCCTTAGCTATAACCGGTGAACCGTTTGATCTAATAATCAATTGATCCTCACGGTCTTTGCATTTTATTTATTTAACAAGTAATGAAAGCTATGCATTGGAAGCATATATTGATTGCCAACTTATGCAATGGTTTCAAAATTTTCAATGAAAGATTTTTTGAGACACTAATTGCATGATTGACAGCTAGAGTAATTGAGGAGGAGATGTTCGGGATTGATAACTTATGCTGGATTTCTGCAAAAGCTACAACCGAAGCTTCTACCTTGGCAGAAATATTAATTCTGCAGACAGGAATGACAGCATTTGGAGAGGCATATTATAGAAATCAAAGTGATCTTGTACCACATGTGGGTTAATGGTGTCCTGTCTAACAATTTTCATTCAAGGCCTCAATTTTGCAAGTACACATTCTCCTAACTGGAGTTTAGAGTCTTTAGACTGAATAACATATTAACTTGGCTTTTTTAAGTTTCTATTCACAGCTTGCAGCAAAATTGGAAGCACTCAGAGATGAATTCATGCGCTTTGCTGTGAACAAATGCTCATCTGTGCTCAGAGAGTATCATTCTGCCGTTGAGACAATCACAGGTCATACTGCTCCATTGTATTGTACCAACTGTTTTAAATCTGCTTTCTTCTATCAATTCTAAGTACTTCGCCATTATGGTTTTAGTTTTTAAATAGTTGATGCTAATGGAACTTACACTTTTATATCGGTTGTAGATGTATTACTTGAAAAAGGAGAAATTAAGGCAGAGGAAATTTGGGATATATACAGGAAGGCTCCACGAATACCTCAGGTTTGTATTCTAGCATCTATTCTGTTGCTTGCAATTCTGAAAAGCGCTGGCTTATTTGTATCACAATATTTTTTTAACGTTACTCTTTCATTTGTCACCTGTGTGCCATTTCTGGAAGTTATTGGTTTACGGAAGTTACGCATCTGGTACAAGTGTTAGTTTAACACTACAGTTTCCATAAGAAACTTCCAAATTTGAATCTGTAAGGCTACTTTTCCCCCATTGGTGATCTCTCTCACAAATTATTAGAGCTCATTGACTCACAGTTAACCAAGTCTTCATTTTCTATTTGGAAGTCAGTAATGGGAATCCTGTATGACCAAATTCTGAGGATTTTTGGTGCTTTGAAGCAGTCTCGGGTTTGAGAGTTAACATGGCAAAGTCCAAAATGTTTGGGGTGAATATGGAGGAGGAAGAGATAAAGAAATATGCTGATTTTTTTCGATGTTCGGCGGGTCAGTTCCCAACCACGTTTGTGGGCCTCCCGCTGTGTATAGGGAAGCCCCCAAAGTCATTATGGGACAAGTTTATCGACAGATTTGGATCGTATCTTGCAAGATGGAAATGCAAATACCTATCCCTGGGCGGTCAACTCACCCTTATCAAGGCAGCACAGTCGAATCTCCCTCTCTATTTCATGTCTCTGTTCAAATGTCTGGTGTTGACATTGGCAAACCTAGAAAGGCTTAGACGGGACTTCCTATGGCATGGGAAGGAAGACAAGAAAAAATTTCACTTGGTTAGTTGGAAGGAAGTATGCAAGCATATTCAACGAGGGGCAGGTGTAAAAGATCTTTAAAGGATGAATCGGGCTCCCTTAAGCAAACAGATTTATTTATTTATTTATTATTGTTATTTTTTTAACACACACCCGACACACACATGCCCACTTACGCCATAGTGGGATTTCACCACCTATGGGTATCGAACCCAAGACCTCGTGTTAAAACTCCTCGGAGTCTACCACTGAGGTAAGGACTCGAACCCTAGGCAAACGGACTTGGAGGCTAGGGACCGAGAACAGAACTCTTTGGAACAAGTTGGTCAAAAGCAAGTATGGGCGCTTAGAGGGAGGTTGGTGGACAAAGGACTCCTCCAACTACAAAGCTTCGGCTCTTTGGAAAGGAGTCTTATCCATTAAGGCGGAGGTCCTCAAAGGTATTGGTATCGCAATAGGGAACGACGAATGCACTCGCTTCTGGGACGACATTTGGGTGGGGGAAGAGGCACTTAGAGTTGCTTTCCCGCGTATCTTCCGTCTCGCCACTAATCAGTCCATCACAGTGAATGCATGCTATTCAGTCCTTGGGGGAGTAGTGGTGTGGAATCCGGTGTGTAGAAGAAATCTTTGAGATCAGGAGGTCGAAGAATATGTAGCGCTCCTTAATCGCATTCACAGTAGTAAACCGGATCAGTTTACCGTAGATAGACTAGTCTGGCGTCTCAACAAATCAGGAAAATTCTTAGTTAAGTCCTACAATTATATTGCCAGCAATCTTCCTTCAATCGAAGAGGCATCGCTATACCATGTTTGGAAATATCAAGTCCCACCCAAGATAGTGGTCTTTGGATGGTTGGTTGGCAAGAAAAGGTCCTCACAGTTGATAATTTGAGAAAAAGGGGCATGTTTATCACTAATGTCTGCTTATGCTGTATGGCAGATGAAGAAACGGTGGACCACCTCTTTGTTCATTGCGTGTTCATAATCAGATTTGGACAGAAATTCTATCTCATTTTCAGGTTCCTTGGACCTTCCCAGATTCAGCTCGTGGCCTTCTTCAGGCCTGGCATGGTATGAGGTGTGAAAAGCAAAGGTCTAAGCTATGGAGAATGTCTCTCTGGGCTGTTTGGTAGGCCGTGTGGGAAGAAAGGAATGGGAGATGTTTTAATGGTATTACTAACTCGGTGGAGTTTACTGTTCATAAGGTGATTCACTTAATAGTTGAGTGGGCCTCTTCTGTCGAAAAGCTTAAGGGTTGTAATTTGCTCTTTTTAGGAGAGTAGTTGGTCGGCTATCTCAGCGGTCCATCTCTCCCCTTTGTTTCTGTTTTTCTTTCGCATCAATAAAGTCCTCGTTATCTTAAAAAAAAAAAAACAAAATTTGAGGATTTTTTTTTTCTTTTTTCGATGACACTTGTTTCTGCATGCGCAAGGAACAAGAATGGAATCATGCGCCATTTCTTTCCACTCGAAATTTTCTTGTTGGAATCAATTAATCGCTAAACTGTGTTGTTAATTGGATTAAAAAAACCTTGCATTGGGTCATTCAAATGTTGCAAGGGATGATGATTTCATTTGCTCAACCATATACCTTTTTTGAGGGAAACTGAATTTATTTAAGTAAGAGGAATAAATGCTGCAAAAAGTGGGGATGACCATATTGTTATTTTGCATTATGTCCCATGACATTTTCACCTTATACTTTGAAAACCGTGTTTCTAAATCAACCACGTATTTTATTTATGTATTTATTTTTCATCTACGATCAAACATATAGGTTACTGGGTATTCTTTTTTTTTTTTTTTTTTCTTGAGTAGTGTTTTTCTGGCTGTTTATACTTCAAGAGAACTGTGCTCATATGGCTTTGTCGTAGTAGAAATGGTTTCACCTGTCCATATTTCCTTTTTCTGCAGAGTCACCTGGTCTATATGGAAGAGTACTTTTAGTAGTTTTCTGTTTGTATCAAAATTCTGGCAGAAAATGGTAGTTGCTCATAAATGAGAAGGACGAGCCGGAGGCGCAGGGCACACATGGAAAGAAATGTTTTAGGCTGTTTGGAGTATTGACATTGCATTGTGTATCACACCCTTGGGATGTAGAAATATTGTTGAAACATCAAGAAATACGCTGAGGGAAACATTGGGGAATTTTATGAAAATGGTGGAATGTTTTAGTGAAACTTCAGCTGTTAAAACATTACAAGAAGACCATGCATAAGAGTTTTCCATAGTTAATGGACAAAAATATACGCTGTTGGCCATAAATGATGCAATTATATCCAAACTGAGTTTATATCATTCTCTTGGCATATAATTTTTTTTTTTTTTTTTTTGTTTGTTTGTTTTGAAAGGTGATTCAGTTGGTGTATAATACAAACAACAAAACACAAATATTCCAACAAAAAACTAAAAAAGAAGATAAAAAAATATTCCTTGGTGTTAGATCCACATGGAGTTACCCAGATGCGAAGATTGCCTGTTATGCTTGATGAAATAAGAAATTTAGCTTCAATAAGATGTTTTTATCTCAATAATCAATTAAAAAAATGAAATTTAGCTTCAAGGACAAACATTCCGTTTCATATGTTGGAAGGGCGGTAAACATAATTGTAACCAACTTTCTTAATCAATCGCGTTGTTGTCGTTGCCATATAGGCTATAGCAAAGAGAGGGATTGAATCTTTTTATTTTTATTTTATTTTTATCTTTTGATGGGCAAGGGATCGAAATAAAATTAAAGGTGAACAAGTATGTATACCTTTTGGAGATTCACCACACCCTCTTAATTGCACAAATAGAGAAGAAATTATCCAATAATAGAATGTGGAATTAATTTGCAAGTCTTCTTGTTTATTCAACTAGAAACAGAAGGAAGAAAATCCTTCTATGGAATGTAGGATTGAATTTTGGGTCCTGGATGGCATGGTAACGAGAAATATCACATATATCATGGAAATAGTGCAGATATCATGGGAATACTGCAGATATCGCAATATATCGTCACATATCGACGATATGGTCGTTAGTGCATTGTAATTTTTGTATTCCAGGGTGGTGTCATATACCACACCTGGCAATACCGTGATATCAACTGATATTGTCGATACATTGAACACTGTTTGGAAGTATGGGATGGGTAGCAGAGGATCTTTTTCCAGGTTTTATCATAAATTTAATGCATAGAGATAGATGTACAGATTTTTTTATTTTTATTTTTTTTTTATTATTTTTTTAAAATATTAAATGTCATATATATATATATATATATATATATATATATATATATATTTTTTTTTTTTTTGAAAGGTTATCAAATGTCATATTTGTGTGAATAAAATAAATCTATTAACTTGCTCCAATATATGGGCTTGCATTCATGAATGTGTTCTATTGTCTAAGTTACATTGAATTGGTTCTTATGGTGCACTTAATTTACAAGTTGTGTAGTACCTCAGCGCCTTGTCTCTGCTATTAATTGTTGAAATTGTTGTTTACTGTTTCAAAGCCGTCTCATATGATGGTAGCTTGCTACTCTACCTCTTGCTATTTCTAGCTTGGGATGGGTTGGGAATTTCAAATGGGTGCATTTTGCTCCTCAACAATAATGGTCTTAATGCCTAAGGCTTAGTATGGGAAAAGTGGACTACACACACACGCACGCACGCACTCTTCGGGTTGCATTGAATCTGTAAAGATTGTTTTGCTGAAGCTCATCTTCCTTCGTGTGCTCATCATTGCAGCCAGCTGTGCATCCAGTTGATGAGTATGGGGCACTCATTTATGCTGGACGATGGGGAATCCATGGGGTTTCTCTTCCAGGGAGGGTTACTTTTGCACCAGGAAATGTGGGTTTTGCAACATTTGGTGCACCTCGGCCTCTGGAGGTAATGGAAAATAATACATCCATCCTTTACCATGTCGAGATGCTCCAACATTGTAGCAACTGATTCAATTTATTTTTTAATCCATGCAGACCCAAATTATTAGTGACCAGACATGGAAGTTGATAGATGGCATTTGGGAGAAAAGGATGCAGGAAATCAAGGAGGAGGTTTCTATGGAGATCAAAGAAGATACAGAGAAACCACAGCTGTTGATGGTTGATCACTTCCTTTGAGAATTCGTCCGATATTCTCTATGGTATGCGCACACACTTCCCTTAAATGTTTTTTTTTTTTTTTTTTTTTTCCATTTTCTTTCTAATATTTTTAATTATCAACTGCTTCAAGATTGGATGGTTGATCATTTTTTCCTTTGAAAATTTGTTAGCTATTCTCGATGGTATGCGCCACCTCGCATGGCCTGCTTTGTGATTATCAAATACTTAAAGATTTTGGCCTTAAAGAAAAAAGAAAAAAAAACAAGTAAAAAGAAAAGGTTCAAGATTTGGTGTTCTTTTAAAAGGAGAGTGCATAGTAAAAATAGCAGAAATCTCCTTGTGAGCAAACACAGCTCACCTCGACTTTGAAAGCCGATGGAACTACTCCAAATGAAGGGTTTCTTTTTATTTATTTATTTAAATAATAAACCGTAGATATCAATCTCATCACAGTTTTAAGAATATTTTCTCGTGCACTCTGGTCATGTGAAAGAGAATAGCATCATATATTGGGTTCTTAGTGTTTGACACGACTTACTCCGAAGTGTAAACATTTGAAAATGAAAAAAAAACCATCAAAGATCTAACATGTCTATAGACTGACATGAGCCAGCTGACTTTGTTGCAGATGTCAGTCGAATTCTAGGCCAGTTGGAATTCAGAAAGGGTTCCAATGATCATCCTGCATGAGGGCATTAGCACCTCAAGTGTCTTTTACCAAAGAAGGCCAGCTCTAGTAAGTGTTTGATTTCTTTTCAATCATATTCTTCACATATGAGAATGCTAAAGATTTCTCCGAAGTTCTGATGTGCGATATATAAATAGCTGTAGATCCTAAGAGGTATAAGCCTAGAACGGCCCATCAGATAACAGAGTTGGTGGTGATTTGAGATATGAGAACGTGGGCAATGATAGCCCTTAACAATTTTGTAGCATGCTAATGATGATAATGTAAGGCACTAGTGCCATGTATAATTTTCTTGTACATGCTTGGCATCACCCCAGTGGTAAAAGATTCTAGTGAGCATATTAGTCTTTGTACATGCACTAGCACATCATCTGGATTTTTCCCTTTTCTGAAGGCTATGTAATCATATGTTGTATGACCATGATCCAGCTGGCTATGGTGTACTTGCATTCTTTCTCATGCATGTGATTGGGATAAATTTTCTTTATTTGAGATCAATTTTCCATTAGCAATGTAGATCTACCTCCTTCCGTTTATGATTTGTCACGTGGGATATACAGATCCAATGCATGTATAAGATTTGTTTCAGGATTTAGAGATGTGATGTAGTTAGAAGATTTGCTCCCTCATTGCTAGAGTAGGTGATATACAGGTCCAATCACTAAGATAAAATGTCAGATTGTTATCTATTGCTGGAAAGATTGTGCAGTTTCGCACCAATGGTTGGTGCCCTCGACAATGGGGAGGGAATCTCATGCATTTTACGATAGATTTTTATAAATTATTGTCAATACCCACCATCTCAAAGCAGGAAGCAGATTGTGTCCCTGCCCCTGCCTGGATGAACTCGGTCCAGGTGGTGGCTCTGTGGGGCCCACCATGATGTTTGGGTTTTATTCATGCTGTCCATCCATTTTGCCATCCCATTTTGTGACATGAGCCAAAAATTGAAGCGTATCCAAAGCTCATACCACAGGAAACAGTGGGGATTGCTTTACAGTTGAAAACTTTTTGGAGGCTACAAGTTTTGGATCAAGCTTATATTTATTTTTTCCCTTCATCCAGGTCTATGTGACCTTATGAACATGTTGGATGGTAAATAAACACCATGGTGGGCCCTAGGAAGGTTTCAATGGTGGGCATCATTATCACCTCTGCATTCCGTCCGTATGATTCACCTGAGCTTTGGGTATAATTCAATTTTGGGCTCATGGATGATCAGAGCTTGCTGATATTTGCAGAGCATATCCCTATCATTTCCTCAATTTCATACCTATAAAATCAAGACTAGACTATCCATTTCCTAGATGGCAGTGACTAAGCCACTGTACATGGGGAGTACATGTACGTTTGTACAGGCACTCCAAAATGTTGGGCCCAAATTGGATGATCCTAACCATTACATATATATTGTTCAATTTGGATGGTTTTAACTATTTGATAATGGCTGTTGGATTTGGCTGACTGGCCATTCTCTTGTTAGCCTCCCATTTGATGGACCATGAGTGTGAATTTTTCATTTAGCCATGCACTGATGATTGAAAGCGAATTTCCATACTGGTGCAAATGGCCATTGGTATGTAATCTTGATAGCACGCGTTCCTAGACAGGCTTTGGATCCTCACTGTGAAGAGCGCTCTTAGATTGCAGTTTTTGCGAAAACCCAGTCACCTCTATACATGCATCTCTGCATATGGTCACATACTCTCCACAGTGGTTCCCACTACGCAAATGTCATGATAAGAGATCGGACTGTTCAACTTATCAGGTGGGCTGCACATGCTTGAAAACAATGGCAACTTAAGAAAGATTGCAAACAGCCCACGTTTGACATACACCTATGGCACACCTAATGACTTTACTGGCCTTCCTTTGGGCTAGGATTACACCATCCTGCTGCGGTGTAATAGGCTTGCGAACTTACAGACATTTCAACTTTGCCATGGTTGAAAAATGGCCCCTTTTTCATCAAGAATCTGCTATGTACACTACGCATACAATACCAGAACAACGTATAGTCATCAGATTCCAGTCTACAATTCAACTAAACTCCACCATATAGCTGATAGATCCGAGAATCCGCCTGTGCACCTGCATGAAACTGATGCTCAGCTCTTCCCACCATAATTGAACTGCACCCGGGTGTCTTTTGCACCCGATTATTCACCATCATCGTCCTAATCTTTTCTGCTTGCTCCCATTGATCCGAAGCAGAATAAATATTCGACAGCAGCACATAATGTGCATTATCCACAGACTCCTTGTTGGAGTGTGGCATACCAACCTCCTGCAACACCCACTCCGCCATCTCCATATCTGCATGTATTCTACAAGCTCCTAGCAGCGCTCCCCATACTGCATCATTAGGCTTCATGGGCATCGTCTTAATCAAATCATATGCCTCGTTTAATCTTCCCGCCCTCCCAAGAAGGTCGACCAAACACCCATAATGCTTAATTCCTGGAACGAGGCCATATTTTCCCTTCATCTCAGTGAAAAACTCTAGTCCTTCCTCCACAAATCCTCCATGCGCGCAGGCTGAAAGAACTGCAAGGAATGTAGTTTCATTTGGTTTCTCTCCGGATGACTCCATTCGATCGAAAAGCTCAAGAGCCTCTTTGCTGCAGCCGTGGATGGCAAGGCCTGTAATCATTGCATTCCAACAGACATCGTTCCTTTGCTTCATCCCATCAAAGATCTGTCTTGCTCTGCTTATATCCCCACATTTCGCATACATATCCACTAAACCATTTAGAACAAATTGATTAAGCTTAATTCTGTTACGATTTATCAGTTCATGGATTTGTTTGCCGGTACCCAACAAACCCAATTGTGCACAAGCCGATAGTGCATTTGCTACCGTTACTTCGTCTGGTTGGAACCCCTCCGCCTGCATTTTTTCAAATGCCGTCAGAGCTTCTTCACAAAACCCGTTCTGAGAATATCCTGCAATCAATGCATTCCAATTCACCAAATTCCTAATAGGGATCCGATCAAAAACCTTCCTTGCCTCCTCAACATCGCCCTTCTTGCAATAGCCAGCGATCATCGACGACCAGGCAAAGAAATTCCGCTGTGGCATCTCTTCGAACACCTGCCTTGCTGCCTCCATCTCCCCATTACTCGCATACCCATTGACCATCACCGTCCACGTCACCACATTCCTCATCTCAAGCGGTGCACGGTCAAACAGTTGCCTAGCAGCGGCAGTGTCTCCACTCCTAGCAAACCCATCGATCACCTCGGCCCATGTTATCGGGGTCCGCTCCGACATCCTTTCGAAAAGAAACGACGCTGAGCCCATGTCGCCATTCGTCGAGTACCCGCCAATCATCGCATTCCACGTAATCACATTTCTCACAGGCATTTCATCGAACATGCTGCGAGCGCCAGTTACGTCGCCGCATTTCGAGTACATGCTGACCAATGACGTGCCAACCATGACATGGGAAACTACCCCAGCTTTGATAGATTCCGCATGCAAAGATCTCCCATGCAGGTGGCTAGAGAGGGTAGCACAAGCTTTGAGCGCTAAAGGGAGGACTGCATGGGGTATTCTTATACATCGAGTTTGGGTGTATATGAGAAGGGCTTCTTTTGGGGAGCCTTGAGAAAGGTACCCTTTAACAAGCTGAGACCAAAGGGAGAGATTTTGAGTTCCTCTTGTTAGGGAGATTCCGTGGAGTTGCTTGAGGAGTTTTAGGTTTGAGGAGGTTTGGCTTTCAGATGGAGGAGTTTGGAGATGGTGGTTATAGTGCGGAGGAGAGGTGTTTTTTACGTGGGTTTTGTACATTTGTTCCTTTTCTTCTATCTCATTATAGAGAGAGGAAGGTTGGGTTTTGATTTTTCATTATTTTCAAGTGTTTGGGGGTGGCCAACATAGTTTTGGAGGATGATCTTCTGATCCCACACGCGTGTGGGAGCATGACCATCCACATGCATGCACACGTGCTTATATAACACACGGGTGCTTGATCAGGCCCTTTTAACGGTGGGCTACTATTATATTCAATGTGATTGGTATTTTTTATTGTTACTTTTTGAAGAAGTAAAACCATCGATCAACTTTTGAGAGCCAGCAAGTTATATAGCTTTGGAGAAGAATGATGTAGGGTGGTTAAAAAAATTAGTCTTTATTATTATTATTATTATTATTTTTTTAATTTTTTAAGTATTATTATTTTCAAGGGCTTGTTTGAATTCGTGGAAAGAATAAGAAAAGAAAATATTTTTCAAGAAACCTTGTTTTTAAAAGAAATGTGGTAAAAGAAATATTATTTCTCATGTTTGTTTATTAACCATATTTTCTCAAAAAAATTAAGTTCAGTTTTCAAGCGTTTTCAAGCAAAATAAAATTCTCTTGAGAAATTATTTTGGTTCCAACTTCAAACTAGCATTCCTGCCACTTGAAATTCACTTGAGATTCCAGGCCCAAGTTCTATAAATCATTATTAAATTATTATTGTCCATTTCTTTGATACGTGTGCTTCACTTATGAAAATTAAGTTGAGGAATTTCTGGGCTAAGGAACGTGCACCGATTGGACACTGCTTCAACATTGTGGATCAATAAATGGCACTTTGGTATGGCGTGGTGCTTATGTGTCAAATGCCTCAATTTGGATGTCTGGAATTAATAATTAATATAGTTGTGTAGTTTGGAATTCTTTCTCAAAGGAGCACACGATGAACTGTTTAAAAGTAACATATTGAGCTCCACATGCAAACCTAAGTTCATCCTCTCCAAATAATTTCCTTTCCTGTGGTGTGGCCAGGTTGTTTTTTGGTCCCAGTGTCTATTGAGGGGAAATTCTGATGGACCGAGGGCAAGAAACTCAGTTAAGGAAGTTACTCTTGCACTTTCAGAAAATAAAATAAAATTGGACATTAGTGGATACCATAGTAATCCCTCCAATGTCATGTCCATAGTGGTCGGTGCTGGAAAAGATCTGTGGCCCCACGCATGATGTATGTGTTTTATCTATGCCATCCATCTATTTTGCTGGATCATTTTAGGGCATGAGTCCAAAAATGAGGCTAGATCAAAATCTCACGTGGATTGCACCAAAAAAATAGTGGTGATTGAACGCTAATCATTAAAACCTTTGCAGGTCCACTCGAATGTTTAGTTGCCATTCAACCGGTTGATTAGGTCACACAACCATATGTGTGAATGGAAAACAAAAATTTCAGCTTGATTTAAAACTTTTGTGGCCTCCAAGAATTTTTAACGGTGGATGTCCAATCGCCATTGTTTCCCATGGGTGGGTTTGACTCATTTTGGGAATATTGTGCCCTAAAATGAGTTGGCAAAATGGATGAATGGTGTGGATAAAACATATACACCATGATGGCCCACAGAGCTTTTCACCAAACGTACCTTGGTGCAAGGGGTTGTAGGAACTTGTCATAGGAAATGTGGGCCCACCTTGATGTATGTAAGAAATCCACCCCGTTCATCCACTTTTCCAAATCATGATAGGACATGGGCCAAAAATTGAGGCAGATCCAAAACTCAAGTGGGCTACATGACAGGAATCAGTGAGGATTGAACATGAACCATTGAAAATTTTGTGGTGTCGCATTAGTTTTGGATCAGGCCAATATTTGTGTTTTCAGTTCATCACCGTAGGAAATACCTTCCGAATGGTATGAATTACATATAAACATCACGGTGGCCATAGGGAGGTATCAACAGTGAGCATTTCCTGACACACTCTTTCCTTCTCGTGTGGTCCACGTGAGTTTTGGATCTGCCTATTTTTTATGCCCATGTCCTAACATGATCAGCCAAAATTAGATAAACAAGGTGGATTCTCACAAACATCATGGTGGCCTTTCCAAACAAATTCGCATTGGACGGTGCTACAGTGATTCCCCCCTCCAACCGTCCCCGAGGGCGCATTTGGATACCACCAAATAAGTTACTTCTTCTACTCACAGAAGTAGACAAGTAACTTATTTCAGATAAGTCTAGTTTAGAATTAGTTATAAGTAACGTTTTTTTTATGTAAAAGTACTTATACTTAATCACTTCAACTAATTAATTTTTTTTAGCTTTTCTACTTTTCATAGGTTGCTAAAGAGAGGCATATGAAAGATGAAAGAGAGGAGAAACCGATAAGTATGTTGTTTATTATATATACTTATCTTCTTAATAAATAGAAACTAAGATAAGCTACTAAGTAACTTATCTTAAGCAACTTACTATCCAAACGAGCCCTAATTGATTTTATTATGAGTTCCTTGGAATCCTACTACCAGTTATTTTAGTTCCACCTTCTGAATTGCTAGAATGCTTGGAATATCTTCCATCTGATTTTGAGTGGCCTTTTGGTATTGACGTTTATCTGATGCTTCTTTACATGGATTATGTCTACCGGACCAATCAAACCCCCTTTCGACGGTCAACAGGAGTTATTGGCAACCAGCACCAAAAATGCCCATCAATTAGACAGTTGGGCTCAAAAGAACCTTTATGGAGTGCAATTTTTGGGATATGATTTGTAGACTGCATATGAGAGGCATATCATTAATTGAACGATCTGGATTCAATAATGATGAAACCAATTCCACACTAAGGATAGTTTATACACATGATTTATGGCACATAGTTACATATGGAATTTAATTAATGAATAAGATCAGTAGTGTCCAATGTTAGGACGGAGAATATAATACACTACAAATGCCGAGACGGCTACAATCATAAGATGCACTTAGGAGAATTTGGATGTAAGTTACTTTAGATAAGTTATTTATGCCTCAAGTAGCTATCTTGCTTTCTACTTATTCAATAGAGCATGTTCAACAAAAAAGTGGATAAGTATGTTTGGTTTTCAACATTACATGACTACTTATTCCTCAAGTTTGTTTTGTCCATCTTTAATATCCATCATATATCATGTGAGTACAATATTTTATGTGGACCATTTATTATGTTTGGTCCACCTTGGTCCTGTCTTCAATGTAAACTATCCATGGTGTGGGGCCTACCTTCAATGTGGGCCATACGTCTTGTGAGGCCCATCTTTAATGTTGTTGTCCATCAAGCGGGCCGGGCCCACCTTGGATGTGTCATTCATCGTTAAGGGCTGACCGTTGATGTGAATTGTCCGCATGTGAGGTCCACCTTGATATGGATAATTTATCATGTGAGCCCACCATCAATGTTATTGTCCATCATGTAGGGCCCACCCTTAATATCTACCACCCATCATGTGGAGCCCACTTTTGATGTGAACTGTCCATCATGTGGGCCCCACCTTCAATGTGGGTTGTTCATCATGTGGGGCCCACCTTGGATGTGAGATGTGCATCATCAACACCTTTGATGTGGACAGTCCATCATGTGGGACCCACCTTGATGTGGACTATCCATCATGTGGGGCTTCCCTTCAATGTTATTATCCATCACATGGGGCCACCTTCAATATCCATTGCCCCTCATGTGGAGCCCACCTTTGATATGGACCGTCCATCGTGTAGGCCCCATCTTCAATGTGGGTCATCCATGAGCTCACTTTGGATGTGGGCCATTCATCATTAGGGGCCTACCTTTGATGTAGATAATCCAATACGAGGGTTGACGTGGGTCATCCATAATGTAGGGCCCACCTTTAATGTTGACCATGTTTAAAGAAAGAGATCAGGTAGAAAAGTTTAAAAGTTGAAAAGCAAACAAAAAGACTTGTGAAATAAGTAACTTTCATCACATAAATTACTTTTACAATGGTGCTCACAAAAGTAACTTAACAATGTAAAACACCAAACTTATTCGAAAAAGTATCTTATTAACTTACATAAGTTTAAAAACTTATTGGGTAGTATCCAAACGTGTCCTCAGAGAACATGAAAGTTAGATTCTGAAGTGGGTGAGATTGTGGTCCAAGTCCTTTGGGACATTGCGTTCGGAAGAGGGAAATCAGCAATGTATTTAGCAGTTTAATTCCAAGTACAGTACATACTTTTTAATTACCTCTAAAACCTTGATCTTATCGTTATTCATTAAGTTGGCATGCTTCTTTTCGTTCACAGCCACATCCAATCCATCGTTCTCTGCTTCTATCTCAATTTTACTGGTTGTGATGGGCAACCTGGCTTTCTTCCATAACAATCCATTCACTGAAGTGTACATGCTCTTTCGGAGGCTCCCATTTTCCAATTGAGGAGGTAGAGAGGAAGAAGGCGTTGGCCGTAGATCGTGATGAATTCGATGGCTGATAGTAAGAACTCCACCTCTTCATTGGACATGTAGTAGGAGAGGCTGATTCTAGTCCATCCTGGTTTTATCCCTTCGTAGCCATGCCAAAATGTCAATGGTGTTGATGATTATGGCAACAATAGTCAAGTATTTGTTAAGGACAAGCAAATGTATGGTTGTTTGATGCATAGGATTGTATATGTATAGGCCAATGGATGATGTTTCAGACCGTTGATCTGATGGGCCCCAATGTGGATGGTTGTTGCTCCAAAAAATCATGTAGATTGGAACACTTGAACATTTGGAGCAGATATAGAACATCAGCATCATTTAAGTCTTCTCTCAACAAATTGGGTCTGCTACAAGGATCTTGTTCTGCCATTCCATTCAATAATCTTGAAATGTAGATGGGTAGGATTTGTGAGAAAAGGTTAGTCAAATCCATGGAAGGTCTTAAATGGGATGCGGATTGCATCCTACCCTTGCCTGACTTTAGGCCGAACGGGCAGTTCCGTGTGGTTGGTTCATGTCACTGTCCCATCTAAACGATGGGAGGCCTACCCTATAACTAAGTCTTAATGGATTGGCTGGTGTACCTCACACCAGCTATATAACTGTTGTATTGACATCAGCAAGAACTGTGGGTCTGATCATGATGTATGTGTTATATCCAAACCGTCGGTCCATTTGGCGAGCTCGTCTTAAGGCTTGAGACGAAAAATAAGACAGCTCTAACTATCAAGTGGACCACACTGAAAAAAGCAGTGAGGGATTGAACGTATACCATTGAAACCCTTTTTGGGGTCACATAAGTTTTGGATCAATATGAAATTTGTTTATCCTCTTCATTCAGGTCTTTTTGACCTTATGCACAGATTGGTTGGAAAATAAACGTTATGGTGGGCCCTACGAGTTTTGTAATGGTGAAAACCATTATCTCCGCTGCTATTTGTGGTGTGGTCCAGATGATTTTTGGATATGATTCATTTTTTGGATAATGCTCTAAAATGATTTCTAAAAATAGATGAAGGATGTAGATATAATAAATACATCATTGTGGGGCCCATATAACTTTGATATCCTTTGAACCGTTCGTACAACTCGGAGCTTGAAAGTGTTGGTGCTAGTCTTCGCACGACACGTACCTACAATAGATGAGTCGGGATCCTCTGTTATCGGGTCAACAGGATTTTCCTGTTACCCTAGTGGTTTGGCGTCCGCAGCTTTTCTATTTATTTATTTTTTATTTTTTCAGTGAGTGTTGACGTGGACCAATGAATTTTAGGGTATTAGGAGTTCTCTGTTGACCGGGTAACAGAAAATCCAGACTCACAATAGATATATAGCTGGTGTGTGGTACACCAGCCAATCCACTTCGGTCTTAATGTGGGTTTGTATGACAATGAGCCACTCAAAAAAGAAAATTCTTATAGGAAGTTTCTGGTTTTTGTACTCATTACCTGTCACATCTATTCAATCTTTTGTCAAATCCATGGAAGGTCTTAGATGGGGATGCAGATTGCATCCTACCCTTGCCTGACTCTATGCCGAACGGGCAGTTCTATGCGGTTGGTTCATGTCCCAATCTGATCATCTAAACGATGGGAGGCCTACCCTATAACTAAGTCTTAATATGAGTTTGTATAACAATGAGCCAGCCCAAAAAAGCAAAAAAGAGTTAATATCCTGTACAAAGGTGCCAGCTGTAGAGAAATTCTTATTAGAATCAATTCATTCTTATAGATTTTCTTATCAGAATCTATTCACTCTTTTGTCGAATCCATTGAAGGTCCTAGATGGGGAGGCAGATTGCGTCCTACCCCTGCTTGTCTCTAGTCCCTCTGGTGGATTAGGTGCAACACCCCCAGCTATGGTATGTCGATGTGTTAGCAAAGGGGCCCAACGTGATGTATGTGTTTTATGTCCACTCCTTTCAGCTATTTTTCCAACTCATTTTGGGGCATGTGCACGTAATAAAGCAGATCTAGAGCTCAAGTGAACTGCATCATAGGAAACAGTAGAGAAAATGAAACCCACAGTTGAAACCCTTATAGGGCCACATTAATGTTTATTTATCATCCAACCACTTGATAAGGTCACTCCCACGTGTATTAAAGAAAAACATAAATATTAGACTAATTCAAAACTTTTGTACCTTGGAGGGGGCTTTTTATTTATTTATTTATTTATTATTATTATAAATAGTAGGCATTCAATCATACCACTGTTTCCTATGGTGGATTTGCTTAATTTTTGGGTTTAAGTTGGGATTTGATTAATTAAAGAGAGGCTGATTATACAAGTTTACTTAGATAAAAATATGAATTGATTGTGATACGCATTTAGGAGGTTATTAGCTAATTGAATATGGGGTAACATCTTAGAATCCAGGCCAAAATACAGGTGAGTGACCCTAACATGTTTTGTCTTCATTGTGATTAAAATAGTTATGTGATTGCTTTGTTTACTGTATTCTTTTGTATGAAATATTAGTTTGTTGAACTTGTCTAAGTTGAAACGATATTATTGAATTATGATGATATATATGATTATTTTTAATATGATGCATCGATCATTCTCATGCATGCATGTCATGCATAACGTTCCTACATTAATTCCTTAGGGGCACTCCCTAAAAGACCTGTAGTTACTTACAATACCGGGTGACCTAGAGGACCATTCTTAAATGCTCACAATGTGTGGAAGCCTATCAAGATGGTGTAAGCCTACCCCAGAAGGAGAGATGCAGGTTGATGGAATCCAGCTCAAGCAAGTGGATGGATCTACCAACTTGATGCATTTACATATCCATGCATCCCATAACATCAATGTATTTCCTACTTTATTTATGATGTGCATGAACCATGATGGGTTCACTCACTAGGCCTAGCCAGCTGATATTGTATTGATGGAAAATCGTACATATAATAATAAAGGTGAAACAATTACTCAATTTTTAGGATAAGGGGTTGAACCGGTGGATGATCTCCAAGGGTAGTGACCCTATCTTGAAAAAGAATAACTGAATGTGTTGAATCAGTGGCTTGTTGGAATGGAACCAATGCTATATTACTTATGCTTTAGAGTTTATTTTAATTGAAAGATTTATACTTGTGAATGTTTTACAGTAATTGGGTGGCTGACAATTTAATAAAGCCCCAAATGGGTGGGCTATAGTATGATAATTAATATCCTATGAAAATATGAAACGTATGGGCTGAATGATTTAGAATTCTTTAATGATTGAATTAATTGAATATGTAATAGCTTGATGAATGACTGACTTTGTGAACTTAGAGTGTAATTAATTATGTGCCTCTGGAAAAAGAATATGAATACATGGTTTTAGTACACATTGTGTTTTCATGTGCCGTAACTTAGATCTGAGGGTGCACACTTTGTATATGAATTTTGGGGTGTGACAAGTTCCACTGTGTTGTTTATATGTCATCCCACTCAATCATCAGGTGCGTCCCACCAAGATAAATGGACATATTTAAACTCAAGCCATTCCAAAGCTTGGGTGGGCCATAATAACTTAATATATAGGTTTTAAGCGAGATTGCACATTATTTCTCTGAGGTTTGTTCCACCTGAGTTCTTAACAGGGATGTTTCTTGGATGCTGGGTGACCATGAGGAGGCACTCTAAATGCAAAGTTTGGATTCCACATAGATATCATGGGTGGGGCCCGGCACAACTTGAACCTATGGTAATTACCATAGGCCTATGATCACTCCCCGTAATTGATCTTGCTATCTTGGTCTTGATCCGTTCTATAATTCACCAACAGCCACTATCACACTGATAACATATTTAAGCTGTTTACATCATGTTTCGTGTGGTTTACAGCTTAGGAAAACGATATCGTACTCAAACCTAAGAGCGAATCACCGGTTTCAAGTGGTTTACAGCTTAGGGAAGCATATCACACTAAAACCCAAGAACATATTACCAGCCTCTGGAAGCACGCTCCATTTTGCGTCTCCAGATTGTATAGCACACGTGTCGTATTTACGTGATTATCTGAACCATATATACTTTGGACTCAGTGTTTGGATCTTACTTATGCATTTAGTAGGTTATTTTGATTTTCACTTATTTAGCATATAGGTATGTTTGGCAAACAATATACTTATCAAAGTTATGTTTAGCTTCCAACATTACACAAGTGCTTATCCCTTAAGTTTGTTTGGTATGCCCTTAATATCTACCGTCCATCATGGGGCCCAACCTTTATTATGGAACGTTCATTATGTTGTGCCCACCTTGGCCCTATCTTCAATGTGAACCATCCACCATGTAGGGTGTACTTTCAATGTGGACCATCCACCTTATGAGGTCCAACTTTGATGTGGGCTCTCTATCATGCAGGGCCCACCTTGGATATGGGCCGTCCTTCATATGGGCCCGCCTTTAACATGGATCGTCCATCATGCGGGGCCCAACTTCAAAGTGGGCCGTCCATCGAGCGGGGCCTGCCTTGGATGTGGATCATTCATCATTAGGGGCGAACCTTCAATGTGAACTGTCCTTGCATGGGGCCCACGCCATCTATCATGTGGGGCCCACCTTTACTATCTACTGTCCATCATGTAAAGCCCATGCCTTTGATGTGAGCCATTCATTGTCGCCATCTTTGATGTGGACCACCCATTATGTGGGGCCTACCATAAAAATAAATTGTCTGTCATGTGGGGCCCACCTTTAATTAATATCCACCTCCCATCATGTGGAGCCCACCTTCGATGGAGATCGTCCATTGTGTGGGCCCCACCTTCGATTCCATCATGAGCAACCTGCCTTGGATGTGGGCCATTCATCATTAGGGGACAACCTTTAATGTGAACTATCCATTACATGGGGCCTACCTTCTATATATATCCACCACCCCTCGTATGGAGTCCATCTTTTATATGAACCATCCATCATGTGGGCCTCACCTTCAATGTGGGTCACCCATCATGTTGGGTTCGCTTTGGATGAGGGGCCTACCTTTGATGTTGACAATCCATTATGTCAGTCATCCATAATGTGGGGTCACCTTTGATGTGGACCATCCATTGTGTGGGTCCCACCCTTGATGTGGACCGCCCATCATTTGGGGTCTCCTTTGATATGGACCATCCATCACATAGAGAGAGAAATGTAGACTAGAGAGCTAAGTGGAAAAAAGTTAAGAAGTGAAAAAAGTTAAAATGCTAATAAAATAAATGAATGAAAATAAGTAAACCAACTTATATTAAAAAAGTAACTTACTGACTTAACATAAGAAAATAGTTAATCAATGGGTGAGATTCAACCCGCCCCTAGATATCTTTGATTATATTATCTCATCCATCTAATATATGGCCCATTTCTCACTTAGGTGTCGTTGTTTGTTTTTGTCGTTTTGAGTTCATTTCTATATATGCGCCCAAGAAAAGGGACAGAATGTCTAAAGATTGACTTTAGAACCATATTCCCATCCACATTGCCAGTTTCACAGTCAATTCGCACTTGTCCAAAAGGCTTCTTAAGATCCCACGTGGATTACTCTTACGGGTGCAACACCCTATTATGGTATTACACGCTATTAGAAATGTATTAGAAATGTGGTATTCAAAACCCATTATATTTGGAAATGTTGTTTGGATGGCACCATGTGTTGGAACAAGGCACACGTGTATTTCATTTTTTTTTTTGAAAGTAAAAAAAAATAAAAATGACATAGACCAGAAATATAATGCTAGACATCAATTCAACCTTTACTTGAAAAGGATCAACAAATAATACCAATTCTTACAAAAAAAAAGATCAATTTGAAACATCAAAAAACTAAAACTGCTATAATAAAAATTAGATGCATGTGTCATTTAAATTGTGAATGCCCAAGTCCTTTTTTTTTTTTTTTCCCGGTTAGCTTGTTAGTACACCCACTATTGGTTCACACCTCACTGTTAGCCACCCCCTCTAGGGAATCGGTACTAAGACCTCAATGTTAAAATGAGGTATCTTCTTTCACTTAGTCTACCATTTGAGCTATGGATCTGGGTGTTCTTAAGTTAGTGTTAGAATACGCAGAGACGGATCATTAGAGATGTATTGTTCATCTAGCCAATACTCTGGTAAAGTTAAGTATATATATTATCATGAGAAAAAGAGCGACCGTTGTTCATATAGGTTGATGGCCATTTTGTTCAAGTCTCTTTTTTTTTGGGGGGTATATGATAGGCAGGCCCAGTGTTCTTATAGGGCACGAGCTGCCCGGATGTAATAAATAATAAAATTTCCTTTAAAAAAAAAGAAAGATATATCAGTGCATTGAGAGTTGCTTCTCAATTTTACCTTTGTGCATGATAGATCGGTGTGAATATGTGGTCATACCAAAATAGAGCCATGTAAATATGTGTATTATAGTTTACATATTTTCTTTATTTCATTGGGTTACATATTTTCTCTATTTTCTTTTGATTTTCATATTGCTGTATGTGTGGTTGAGATGGAAAATTTCTCTCAATAGTTAGCAGTGTACTTCTCTCTTGATATAGACGGGTCACACCAACAATTCTCTATTAACTTGTTAAAATCTAGTACTAGAGGGATACGAGAATTTAAAATGTTTAAGTGCAGCGTCTGATCCGATCAGATTTAGTCATGAGAATATGATGCCTAATATTTTAACCCTTGCTCATAAAAGCAATTTTAAAAACGTTTAATGCAGAGCCATTCTGCTTTGCCATCTCACTGCTCTTGGAACGACCTTCCCTTTTGATGCAGAAGGCTGACCTAGGTGCCAGAAGGTTATCTGAAAAAACAAAATCAGGCTTGGAAGGTGCTGTTGATGGGGTTCGAAAGTCATTGCAAGGTTGCATGCTGGTACATCTTTTCAGCATTGGTTCTTCCTCTCATGTAATACAATGAGGCCTGTCAAAGTCACTTGGTGTCCCTGTCTCATGTAATGATGGGAAGAGGCCTGGCGGGGGACTGAGTCCTACCAGGGGGTTTCGTTAGCGGAAGCAAGGTGCTCGTGACCCTGGCAGTGTTATACCTGTGGGCTGTAGGGTCCATAGAGATGTCCGTGTAAAATCCACTCTATTCATCTGTTTTGAAAGACCACAGTAGGACAAGAATTTAAAAATCAGGAAGATCCAAAACTCAGGTGAGTCACACCAACGAAACAGTAGGAACATAAACGTCCATCGTTGAAACCTTCCCGAAGCTGAACATGATGTTTATATGCCATCCAAACCGTTAACATGGCTATTACCACTCAGATATACTGTAAGAAAATATCATCCTCATACAGAACTGTCACGCCAGGCATTCGATCCCCTCTGTTTTGTGTGGTATGGCTCACACGAGTTCTTGTTTTGCCTGACTTTTAGAGTCCCATCCTAATGTAGTCTGGAAAAACAGATGGATGGAGTGGATTTGCAACAGACATCTCTATTTGCCACTGCGGCTCAAACTTCAGAATAGATTGTGAATTACACAATGCAACTTTTAATATGTGACTATAATAGTTATTAGATCCATACCGTCCATAAATTTTTTTAAGTTCATTATAAAGCATGAGCTTGAAAATGAAGCTCATCCAAAGATCAAGTGGACCACACTAAAGAAAGCAGTGGGATTGAAAGAACTACCGTTCAAATCTTCGTGGAGCTGACATTTAGGTTGATTTGCCATATAACTTGTTCATAATGCCACTAAGAGGTTTATTTGCCATGTAGTATTTCATAAGGTGTCACACAAATTTAGATGAAGGAAAAATATAAATATTAGCCTGTTTAGAGCCTCTTATGACCATGAGAAGTTTTTAATGGTATGTGTCTAATTCCTACTATTTGTGGTGTGGTCCACCTGAGATTTGGATCTACCTTGTTTTTAGACTCAGGATTTAAGAAATAAATAATGCGGACCATGTAAATTTCGCATGTCAAGAAATTCCCTTCTTGGTGCGTGGTGCAGCACATTAGCCTAGAGAAGAAAATGGAAAGGGTTGGCATGTGGAACTTTTGTAGTCCTCGTCTGTGTCAGATCCATAATGTCCATCTATTTTTTCATATTAATTTAATGCATGAGACAAAAAATGAGTAGATCAAAGGTTTTAGCCGGCCACACTACAAGGAAAAAGTGGGAATTAGATGCCTGTTGTTGAAAACTTCTTCAGGTCACAGAAGGCATCAATTTGATATTTGTGTTTCCTTTCATCGAGATCCTGTGAACATATGAAGGGGTTAGATCACAAATAAACCTCATCCGTTGGCCTTATAAAGGTTTCAATGATGGTCATTTAATCCACAGTGCTTTCCGTGGTGTGGTCTACTAGAGCTTTGGATGTCCTCATGTTTGCGGTCATGCTCTAGAATGATCTAAAATAGTTAATGGACGGTATGGATCTAACACATAAATCATGTGTGGCTAGAGAAGTTCCATACATTAAAAGTTACTCTGTGCAGTATCTGTCTATCTTGTAGAGATCCGGTCTATTTGGGTGAGAAAATCTAGGGCCTGTTTGGCCAGTTGCATTGCAAAGGATTAGGTGGGATGGAATTGCATCTTTTCTGTGCCAATTCCACTCCATGTTTAGGAAGAATGGAAAAGCTTGAAAGTAGATTAGATGGAATTGCATTGGTCCATGCCAATTTCACTCAATGTTAGCAAGTTGTGTAGGTCCCACCATGATGTGTGGGCTATATCCACACCATCCGCCTATTTTTCGAGATCATTTTAGAGCATGGGCCAAAAAATCAGGTAGATCTAAAGCTCAAGTGGACCCCACCATAGAAAGCAACAGGGATTGAGCACTTACAGTTGAAAACTTCTTTGGGGCTACATAAGTTTTGGATCTACTTCATTTTTAGGCCCATGCCATAAAATGAGTTTACAAAACAAATGAACGGTTTAGATATAACACATATGTTATTCTCAATAGTTTCAAGTGATAGTGGGTATATCCATTCAATGTACTGCCGTATTACAAACAAAGCCGGAATTAAGCTTATCCCAGCTAATAGGAACAATCCTGCAATGGGTAATAATTATATTCTTTGAATCTCATACCAGATCCTTTCCAATGCAACTGGCCAAACAGACCTAGTGTTCATACAAAATTTCACAGACCATCCGTACTCTAATTAATATTAGAGCGTGGGTCATCCATGTGGAGAGTCTGGGACCTTTTGTGCTACCGATGAAAATACAGAGATGGGAAATCCTGGCTCCCAGCGGCAGAGGATCCAGATTCCTATGTCGGAAGCGGATTGCGTCCTACCCCTCCGTTTCTAGCCCCTAACGTGCAGTTCCGTGGGCTGGCCTACTGTGATATATAGGGTTATCCATGCCGTCCATCCCTCCTCTCGGATCGTTCTAAGATATCAGCACAAAAATAAGGTAGATCCAACGCTCAAGTGGACTACACCAATAATAAGCTCGGTTGCATAAAATGCACAAAGCATTAAATGTTAGTTGCATTAAATGTAAGGGCAATCTGGTCCACTTGAACGTTGGGTCTGATCATTTCTGTTTTTATACTTTAAAATGATCTTAAAAAAGAGATGAACAGTGTGGATAAACGAATACATCACGGTGGACCCGCCCATAGAACTGCCCGGTAGGGGCTAGAGAGGGCGGGGGATTGCGTCCTCCAATGCCAAAGGCAAAGAGGCTATGCCGTCGCTTCTCATTGGTCAGTGTATTGCACATGCCACCAGCTCAGAAAAATAAAGCAATCTTCTTTCTACGGAATAGGCTGGGTACTACCTAACATAACCTTTAATGGATGAAATTTCTCTGGGCCCACTATAATTAATTTGTTAGATCCACATTATCCATTAATTTTTTCAGATCATTCTAAAGCATTAGCCAAGAAAATGAGATTCATTCAAAGCTCAGGAAGATCACACCGCATAAAGAAGGGGGATTGAACAACTACGGTGGAAACCTTCCCAGCGTCTACCATAAGAGAAATCACAAATATTAGCTTGATTAGAGCCTTCCGCTAATAAATTTTTAGAGATGTGCATCCAATTCCTAGTGTTTTCTATAGTATAGCCCACTAGAGCCTTTGATTTTCCTGAAAATGATATAGGAAAATGGATGGACAACATGAATCTAACACATACATCATGATGGGCTCATGGAAGTTCAACAGGTCTCCTCTTCAGGTTTTCTTCTCCTCGGGACGTCGTGCACCACACAGCCAGCAAGAACGGAATTCCTTTAGCTGTAAAATTTACGTAGGGTCCACAATGATGTATTTCTTAGATCCATACTGTTCATTTATGCTGATATTTTTGTTTTACCTTCATCTAGGTCTGTGTGACCTTATGTACAGGGTACATGGCAAATAAACCTCACATGAGGCTTTATAAGGTTTCAATAGTAGTTCGTTCAATTCTCACTGTTTTCTGTGGTGTGGTCCACTTGATCTTTGGATGTCCCTCATTTTCAGGCTCATGCTCTATAATAATCTCGAAAAATTGATGGACGTTGTGGATCTAACACAGAGATCATGGTGGGGCCAGAGAAGATCTACTTATTAAAAGCTGTGTTTTGTAGTAGGCAATCCCCGCAAGAGAATGGCATGATTTGATGAGCTGGTGTCATTGACTATGACGTGTAGCAATAAGAAGCCGCCACACAGGAAATCCCCGGCCTTCAACACAGCCAATCCACACTCTTGATTATAATTTCGTGAAATCCTACTTTATCCATTTCAGTTCCTCCTTCCAAACTGCTAGCAGGATTAATGGAATATCACCTGATTTTGCGTGACGACTTGTTGATACTGACATTTATCTATGCCTCTTTCGACAATCCACATGAGTTATTGCTAACCATCACCAAAAATGCCCATCAATCACATAGTTGGGCTCAAAAGAACCTTTATGGGGTGCAATTTTTATGATCATATATGATATGGAGACTGCATATAAGAGGCATTTCATCGATTGAAAAATCTGAATTTAATAATGATGAAACAAATTCGATGGTAGAGATAGTTTATATACATGACTTATGGAGCATAGTTACATATGTAATTTAATAAATGGACAGTATCATGAGTAGCGTCCATTATTAGGACAGAGAATACAATACACTAGAAATGCCTGGACTGATACAACAATCAATGCACGTAGATATCTCACCCGAAATTTATATTCTGAAGAGGATGAGATTGTGGTCTATATCTTTTGGGACATTGCGTTGGGAAGGGAATTTAGGTAGGGAATCAGCAATGTATTTAGCAGTTTCTAAGTACAATGTATACTTGTTAATTACCTCAGAAACCTTCTTATCGTTATTTATTAAGTCGGCAAGCTTTTTTTGGTTCACGGACACATCTGATCCGTCGTTCTCTGCTTGTATCTCGATTTCGCAGGTTGTGATGGGCAACCGGACTTGTTCTCGTGATGACCCAATTGCTGAATTGTACATGCTCTTTCGGAGGCTCCAATCGCCAGTTTTCCAATTGAGGTGGTAGAGAGGAAGAAAGCGTTGGCCGTAGATCGCGATGAATTGGATGGCTGATAGCATGAACTCCACCTCTTCATTAGACATGTAGTAGGAGAGACTGATTCTTGTCCATCCTGGTTTTATCCCTTCGTAGCCCTGCCAAAATGTCAATGGTGTTGATGATTGTGGCAACAATGGCCAAATACTTGTTGAGGACTTAAAGTGTGTTGTGATCAAGCAAATGTATGGTTGTATGATGCATAGGATTGTATGTTTAGGCCAATGATTGGTGTTCCAGACTGTTGATCTGACGGGCCCTAATGTGGTGTTGGAAACAGCAAACCCAAACAGCCGTTTCCAGCAACAACAGGTGACCATTGAACTCCCCACGCATAACAGTTGAAGCTCTAAAGGAGCTGTTTTGAAAGATGAATGGCCAAATGTCAGTTTCTAGGAATATTAAATAATGGAAGAGTCTGGTGAGGATATTGTAGTCATTTCACAGTTGATGCAAAAGCCTATAAAAGGCACATTGTATGTCCGATTACAGCAACAGTGCAGCAAGTGAAAAGCAAGTAAAATTATTTTTATATATTTGTGGTGTTTTCGGTTCTAAGGCTTTGTAAAGCCAAGAGAACTTCTGGCTAGTACAGCCAACAAATTGGTATCAAAACCTCGGTTGTTTTCCTGGAAGAAGCATCCAGGAGGCTTTTCAGCCAAGTACAGATTTTTTCTGAGAAGAAAAATCTGTTTTCTTCAGAGCCAAAGTTTGAAAAATCTGTTTGAAAAATCGGGCTGAAGAAAAATCTATTTGAAAAAAATTCAGATAGCAGAGCCTAGGTTCTTGTTTTACAAAAGTTTCCAGCATATTTTTTTTCAGCCAAGTCCAGAGTTTTCTGAAAAAATCTGTTGCAAAGGAAAGTTTTTTTTTTTTGAGTTCCCTGTTGAAGTTGTTAGCAATTTTAGAAAAGAAAATTTTTGTTCAAAAAATCAGATTTCAGCAATTTTGTTTTTTCAGCCAAACAAATCTGTTAAAAAAAATCTGTTTTCTATTTCATCTCTCTCCCTTCATATAAAAAAAATCAATCATTCCTTCTCTTAAAAAAGAAGAGATGGCGTCCTCGATCCAGCCACAGATTCCAAAGTTATCCAAGGATAACTATGAAAACTGGTGCATCCAGATGAAAGCACTATTTGGGTCACAAGATCTATGGGAGATTGTTACCGATGGGTATGTAGATCCCACAACGGAAGAAGAAGCTCTCTACACCGCTGATCAAAGGGCGGTCCTGAAAGATCAAAGAAAGAAGGATAAGAAGGCTCTGTTTCTTGTCTATCAAGGGTTGGATGAGTCCACCTTTGAACAAATCGCTGAAGCGACAACATGCAAGCAAGCATGGGAGATTCTTAGCACAATTTTCAAAGGAGTTGATCGTGTGAAGAAGGTTCGTCTCCAAACTTTTAGAGCTGAATTCCAGACCTCACACATGAAGGAAGGTGAGACCATTTCTGATTTTTTTTCAAGGTTACTTGTTATTGTTAACAACTTGAAAAGAAATGGTGAAAAGATCGAAGATGTACGGGTTGTTGAAAAAGTACTTCGATTCCTCATAACCAAATTTGAACATGTGGTTGTTGCCATAGAAGAATCAAAGGACTTAGAAAATCTGTCCATTGAAGAATTGATGGGCTCGTTGCAAGTACATGAACAACGAATGCAAAAGAACGCGGGTTCAATGCTTGAACATGCCTTAGAATCTAAGTTGACTCAAAATGAACAAAAGAATGGTCATACACAACGAGGGGACCGTGGCACTAGCAATCGTGCAAGAGGCAGAGGGCGTGAAAATTATCCAAGACAATCACAAAATCAACAAAAGACTATCAATTTCCGTGGAAGAGGAAATGGTAGAGGTCGTTCCATGCGTGGACGTGGAAATACAAAAAATATTCAATGTTACAATTGCAACAAGTTCGGCCATTATGCTTCAGACTGTTGGAGAAAACCAGTAGATCAAGATGAGCATTCTAATTATGCAGAAGCATCGAATCATGAAAAAGAAGACTCCACACTTCTTCTTGCACAGGAAGAAGCATGCGATCAACATGATGTGTGGTATCTCGACTCTGGTGCGAGTAACCACATGTGTGGAAAGAAGGAGCTGTTCGTGGAACTGGTAGAAGATGCTCGTGGCAATGTCAGTCTAGGAGACTCATCAAAAGTTCCTGTGAAAGGTAAAGGAAAAGTTAAAATCTATCAGAAGAATGGTGTGCCGAATTTTATCTCCAATGTGTATTACGTACCAAACATGAAAAGTAACATCCTCAGTATCGGCCAACTCCTTGAGAAGGGGTATGTCATACACATGGAAAACCATTCTCTCTCTATAAGAGATGCACACGAAAGACTTGTGGCTCAAGTCCAAATGGCGAAGAATCGCATGTTTCCGCTCCATATTAACACAAAAGTTGAGAAGTGCCTCTATGGACTCGTGAAGAATGATTCATGGAGATGACATCTTCGCTTTGGGCATCTCCATTTCAATGGCCTTAAACTCTTATCCTCATCAAGCATGGTGCATGACTTGCCGGCTATTGAAGCTCCAGAACATGTGTGTCAGGCGTGCACACTCGGTAAGCAACAAAGGAACTCCTTTCCAAGTGGAGTATCCCGAAGAGCAAGAGAACCATTGCAGTTGGTTCACACTGACATCTGTGGACCATTGGAGCCAATCTCTATTGGAGGTAATAAATACTTTATTACCTTCATTGACGATTTCAATAGAAAATTGTGGGTGTATGTAATCAAAGAAAAGTCTGCTGCTTTTACTATTTTTAAAAATTTTAAGGCCCTTGTTGAAAAAGAAAGTGGTCTTAAAATAAAAGCCCTTAGATCTGACAGAGGTGGGGAGTACACTTCAAATGCCTTTCGAGAGTATTGCAGGAAACAAGGCATCAAACAACAACACACTGCAGCCTACACGCCACAGCAGAATGGCATTGCGGAACGAAAGAACCGCACCATCCTTGACATGACAAGAACCATGCTTAAAGAGAAAGGCATGCCAAAAAGCTTCTGGACAGAGGCAGTTGCATGTACTGCCTACTTACTTAATCAGTATCCAACAAAGAGCGTAAGAAACATGACATCACAGGAGGCATGGAGTGGCTACAAACTAAGCGTGGCGCACCTAAGGATCTTTGGGTGTGTCGCCTACGCTCAAGTTCTAGAAGCAAGAAGAAAGACGCTTGATGATCGTGGTGAGAAGTGCATCTTCATCGGCTACAGTGAAGTATCGAAGGCATACAAGCTCTACAACCCACTAACTAACAAGGTGGTGGTAAGTAGAGATGTTGTATTCTGCGAGGAAGAAGCCTGAAAATGGAACGAGGAAGATTCGGCCAAAGAAAATCAAGTCGAGGTTGAAGAATATGAAGAAGATAAGCATGAGAACCAAGAACAGACACCTACAACACCCTCTTTCGCCGAACCGTCTGCACACAGAAGTCCAGCGATACGTTCCATCTCCTCTGGAAGTATTCCATCAAATCAAAATTCAGCCAGCACGTCATCATCCAGTTCTCCCTCACCCATGGCTCCGATCAAAATGAGGAGCCTCTACGATATATACGCCGAAACTGAGGAAATAAATTTATTCTACTTGTATGCGGACCATGAGCCTCTCACATTCGAGGAAGCCGTGAATGAAGAATGTTGGAGAAAGGCTATGGAAGAAGAGATCCATGCTATCAAGAAGAATCACACATGGGAGCTGATCTTACTCCCTAAAGGCCAAAGGACCATTGGTCTCAAATGGGTGTACAAGATCAAGCGGAATGCTGATGGTGAGATCGATCGCTATAAGGCAAGGCTTGTAGCAAAGGGTTACAAATAGAAGTACGGGGTGGACTATGAAGAAGTCTTCGCTCCTGTTGCTCGCCTTGACACTGTGAGGATGATTATCTCCCTTGCAGCCCATCACAGTTGGATGATCTACCAACTGGATGTGAAATCTGCATTTCTGAATGGAATTATGGAAGAAGAGGTCTATGTTGACCAGCCTGAAGGTTTTGTTGTTTAAGGGGAGGAACACAAAGTGTATCGACTGAAGAAAGCCCTTTATGGGTTGAAGCAGGCTCCTCGTGCATGGAATGCACGCATCGACAATTATCTTCAAGAGAACGGGTTCGTTCGATGTCCATATGAGCATGCAGTCTACATCAAGAAAAATGCTCATGGTGACATCCTCATAGCATGCCTATATGTTTATGATTTGCTATTCACAGGAAACAGTCAGGCGATGTTTGAAGAATTCAAGCATGCTATGTTCAATGAATTCAAGATGACTGATGGTGGATCGATGTCCTTCTTCTTAGGCATCGAAGTAAAACAACAAGTCGGCAGCATTTATATATCTCAGAAGAAGTATGCCAATGAATTACTTGAAAAGTTCAAGATGGCCGATTGCAATGCCGTAAACATGCCTGTAAAAGTTCAAGATGGCAGCATCGTCCACTGTCTGTGAAGCGATTTGGTTAAGAAACTTGCTAAAGGAGTGAAGCATCCGCAGGAAGAATCCATAGTCATATATGTGGATAACAAGTCGGCAATTGAACTTGCCAAAAATCCGGTGTAGCATGGAAGGAGCAAGCACATTGATACTAGGTATCACTTCTTAAGAGGTCAAGTAAAGAAGAAAATGGTGAAATTGGAGTACTGTCACACCACTGAACAGGTCGCGGATATATTCACCAAGGCATTACCGACTAATACATTCAAGAAATTTAGATCGATTCTTGGAACGAAGCCTGTTTTGGTTTGAAGGGGAGTGTTGGAAATAGCAAACCCAAACAACCGTTTCCAGCAACAACAAGTGACCATTGAACTCCCCATGCATAACAGTTGAAGCTCTAAAGGAGCTGTTTTGGAAGATGAATGGCCAAATGTCAGTTTCTAGGAATATTAAATAATGGAAGAGTCTAGTGAGGGTATGTAGTCATTTCACAGTTGGTGCAAAAGCCTATAAAAGGCACATTGTATGTCCGATTACAGCAACAGTGCAGCAAATGACAAGCAAGTAAAATTATTTTTATATATTTGTGGTGTGTTCGGTTCTAAGGCTTTGTAAAGCTAAGAGAATTTCTGGCTAGTACAGCCAACAGGATGGTGGTTGCTGCAAAAAAAATCATGTAGAGTGGAACACTTCAACATTTAGATACTCATCATCATCATCTAAGTCTTCTCTCAACTAATTGGGAATTACTACAAGAATCTTGGTCTGCCATTCCACTCTATAAGCTTAAAATGTCAGATTATTAAGATTTATGAGAAAAACTTATTGCAACCTGACGCAAGACCCTCCTTTATATGGGTTTGGGACCTGCAATGGGAATGCAAAACTCCTACTAATGGGGTTTTTGGTCTAGAAATAGATGGTCGCAGTCTTAATCAGAAACATGGAAAAATCAAAGTTTTAAAATCTTGGATTTTGGGTTCTGTTGTTGTATGTGAAGAGGCCTTTAACACTCTTAGATTTCTAAATAAGCTAGAAGTGGGACAAGAGGAAGGACTTGGAGATAGAAAAAGCTTACATGCAGTGGATATTCTTCACTTGAGAAAAAGCTTACTTGCAGTGGATATTCTTCACTTGCTATGTTACAATAAAGACCCCTACATGTATATATGGGCTCCTAGGATCATTTTTACACATTTCTTTACATTTAATGAGATTCTATCTATTCCAGCTACTTATGTCATTTTCCACAATAATTTATACCATGAAGCTTCTAAGTAGCTCTCTTGAAGTTTCTAGGTGACTCTCTTGAAGCTTCTACTCTTACACTATTAGTTTACCACACTATAATAATTTTATAAAATGTACGTTTATTTCTCAGCATTCATGTCTATGATAGGTTCATCAAATCAATATTTGGACCCGCATGAAAATGATCACATGCCTCCGTGCACTAGAATTGTCAATAACACACATTAACCAGGTTTAAAAAAAAAAAAACAATTATTTATTATCACACACCCACACTCCACACACTCACACATCCACCCACACCCCATGAGCACTCCATCCCTAGTCTCGGTGTTGAAACAGTCTGTCTACCACTGAGCCGTGAAGCTGATTAAATTGATCAAAGGACAAATTAGTCGGTGGTGGATAGTAGTATACCTTTTGGATGGCCGATCGAATTGCAAGTGAGAGAGGTGCATCTACATTGAGAAGGTGGTGACCATAGGGTCCAGCGCAAGCACAACCACCTCGAGCCTGTATGCCGAAGAGATCGTTGAGGAGCTTCGCAACAAAACGCCCATGGAGGGGCTTGTCTACATTGTTCTTGTCCTCTCCCCATAGATAAATTCCTCCATTTGTTCTCTCATTTTTCATGTCATTAGGGGAGCTCGTAGTACTCAATACGAGGAAAGAGATAATGGGAAGTCGCATCACATGCGTATTTCCAAGCACGTGTATGTTTGGAATGGGAAGGAGCCTTTTGAGTGCCAATTCCACGAGGCCATGGTCGAGCGAGTCGATTAGGCTATGACCCATGTATTCTTTCACCCAGAATGCCATTGCGGCTCGTACCTTCTGCACTATTGGTGGAGTCCCAGCGTCTTCCCTCTCTTCTATATTGTCATAGTACAATGTATCCTTCCGAACATAAAAACAGCAAATTAGAAAAGGAGCAATGATCCAATGTAAGTAGACGAAACTGAATATTTCTGCGAAACGACTTGTAACGATCTGATCACAGACTGGGTTGGTGGGCCTCACAGCTGATTGGTTTTAGGATTCCATTGGTTCACAATGGATCATGATACATATATTCTAGAAACTCAGCAACATCTGAACAAAATCAAACCTAGTGATGTGCCGTTGTACATACCTTTTCATTGAAACCATTGACATATGAAACGGTTCCACCTCCACAAGTAGAAGGGGGAGAAGATTTCAATTGATAGAGGGCTTTGCTCATTAGAAGTACGCCAGGGGATCCTGGCCCACCAACGAACTTATGTGGGCTAAGGAAAACAGCATCATAACCTTCTATATCTCCAGATCTCATATCTATCTTCACGTAGGGACCACTGCACAATACCAAAAACTAACCCCATGAGCCCCTTCTAAGCTTCAAATTTCTCACGTCATTCAATTTCTCTAGGACTAGACATGGTATAATATTCGTAATACATGGCCTAGGGATAGAGGTGGGCATGGGAGGACCCGATCCAGCTAACTCGACTTGTCCGACTCGGTCCGATCTAACTCGACCCGAACCGAATGGGTGGGTCGAACCGAGTAAGCATTGCCCAATCTGAACTCAAACCGAGTCGAGTTCAAGTTACCTAGTAACTCGACCCAAAACTCGATCCAGTTAGACTTGATTCGATTCAAAACCCGACTCGACCCGACTCTCTAACCCTATCCTGTCCCGATCCCAACCTCTCTCTCTCTCTCTCTCTCTCTCTCTCTCTCTCTCTCTTCCAAGCCTGACAACCACCCACCGCCATCACCCTCCTCCTCCTCCTCCTCCTCCTCCTCCTCCTCCTCCTTTCTCCTCTCCACTCCCTCCCTCCCACATCTCTCAATCTGACTCGGTGCCAACTCGACCGACTCGGTCCTTCTGACTGGATCGGACTCAATCTCCAGATCAGTCTAGGCCAGACCGAACTCAGATCGAGTCAGGCATGCTGGACTCGGTATCAAGTAGGGGTGCACATGGTTAGGTTCGGTCCGGTTCTGGGGTGAAACCGGAACCGAACCGTTCCTAACGGTTCTAGGAAATTCGGAACCAGAACCGGACCATTGGCACCCTAGAACCGAACCGTTAAAACCGGTTCGGTTCCACGGTTCTGGGCTTTTTATAATCCAGCCCAATTGTAAGCCCATGTCCATCCATGTTGTGGTCCACTTGATGAATAGTTTAGATATTGTGTAAGGTGTGGAAAAATATAGTTATGAAAATAATTGTTCTAGAGAAAATAATTATAAGGTGTGCAAAAATACATCGGTTCGGTTCGAGGTTCGGTTCTACGGATCGGATCCACGGTTTGGTTCTATGGATCGGTTCACGGTTCGGTTCAATTCTACATACCCCCAAACCGAGAACCGAACCAATGTCACCGATTCTTTGATTTTTGGAACCGGAACCGGTGCACTCTAGAACCGGACCAAACCGGACCGTTTGGTCAGTTCCAGTCTGGTTCCACTGTTCTACCAGTTAAATGTGCACCCCTAGTATCAAGTCGGATCGAGTTTGGGTCAGACCTATTTCAAAACCGGATCGAGTTGAGCCAGCCCTAACTCGGTCCGACTTGACTCGATGCCCAGCTCTACATACGGACAATACACAACCATCGGATCATGATCTCACAGTGATCAGACAATGGACACACAAACGTGGTATATATATATATATATATATATGTTACCTTGCCGCAAAGTCGAAGCATGCAAATGCACCATGTTGGTGAAGAAGGCGCGCGATGGCACGAGTGTCAGTCTGGATCCCAGTTACATTGCTACAAGCAGAGAATGAGCCCAACATTGGACGGTTAGAGTACTTAGATGATTCAAGTTCCTGTTTTAGAGCTTCCATATCCATCAATCCCTCACTATCACAGCTAATCTCTACCACCTCTGCCAGACTCTGGCGCCATGAAAGGAGGTTAGAATGGTGCTCGTATGGTCCCACGAAGATCACCCATCTCTCTTCATTTTTCAGGGTCCTTATTAGCCTCGCTCTCATTGTCGAAGGGACCACAATCCCCATGATCTCTTGGAACTGCTTGATTGCGGCTGTGGTGCCTGAACCACAAAATAGGAGCGCATCATCTGGTCCTCCACCCATGCAGGTCTTAACATATGCCACTGCTTCGTGCACCATCTTCATCGTTCTGTGCCCCACTTGGCTATCACTTGTGTGAGTGTTACCTATAAGTAGATGAATTCGATATTGGTAATTAGGAATGCACCCATTTGAAACATTCATCATATCTCTAAAATATATTGGAAATAAAATAAAATAAAAGACAGACACCCAGCAAAATTAAAAAATTCCCAATAGTAGCCTAAGCTCATGAAGGGGACTTTTCCAAGAGACTAAATCCCGGACTTAGGTAATTAGAGCACTACTTGTATAGTAGAGGTTATACAGAGTGTTAATTAGTGCTCTCTCTCCTTGTACAGTAGATGTAACGACCCACAATTTAAAACAAATTATTTAATTTTTAATTCGAATTTAAATTGAATTTTAAATAAGATAAGGCCAACCCACTCATTAGGTGGGCCACATTTCTATGTTCAGTAAGACCATTGACATGCACGGCATGGATAAATTGATCAGTGGGCTAGCCTGAATTTTGCACTCGCTAATCTCCACGGAAGGCCCACCGTTAGTGATGTGGAGCAGGTCGCGGTTAATTTCATGGCCAAGATGGACCAGAAAAGGCCTGATCAGAGACAGAGGTGATCTAGACCGTCAGAACTTAAAAACAACGTATCTCACAAATCGGAATGAGTTATCCGACATGCCATATATGATTTTGGGGTAGGACAAGCTACTTTAGCCACCCAACCTACTATGCTGGGTTGCGCACGCCGAATTTGTGAAATACCATCCGAAAGAAGGTCGAATTCCTATTTTAATTTCGTTTTTACTATTTATAGTCAATTTTAATTTGAGTATAACTCTTCATCCATTGGGCATTAAGAGTTGCACCCAACATGGAGAAGTTTACTATTCATAGTAAGTCGCGATTTATAAGAGTTTTAAAAGTAGTTTAATTCCAAAACGTCTTACTAGGGTTTATGTTATGTTATTATTTAAGAGATTGTAATCTCGTTTTTTATTATAGATCAAATTATTATGAATTTTATTAGAATTATTTTATATTTGGTATCTCTCCTCGCAGATTCGAGGTATCTCCCTTAGGAGAAGACGTGCTGATCTCAACACGTCATCCCCTGCGTCAGTTAGCATTCCTATAGAAGTGGCATGTGGGTGGGGAAGTTGGCGTCGTATGTTAATATTTCACATGCGGGCAGCTCCAGCTTATCAATGCTCAAATAAAATAGCCCCATCGTATCGCAGTAAGATATGTTGGGATTTTCAATGACAGTTGGATGGGCGATGACCAAAACAGCTGGCTTGTATTGAATCATTTCAGCCCTTTTATTTTACAACAATTATGGTTACTATTCATGTTCATACTGAAAATGCCAACTTGTGAAAGGATTTAAATAATCCAATTAAGAGCTGATGATTGTTGACTTCACCCAATTTAAGATGAGGCTCATCGTATAAACGGTTAACGGTTATAGTGATCTCCACGTGTCGTGTTGCAATACGTTGCCATGCATGCATGCAAATCTCTTAAAATAAATGAATTGCGTCGAAAAGAGAACCATCACCAACAGGCAACAACACCACAACTCTGGGTGCTGTACCATATTCTTTCGCTCCAACAAGCCACTTGTTTTCGACATCAAAAAATCAATTGTGGCCCATCTGGTGAGTGGATCATCCTGATTTTTCATAAGAATGATCTTCATATATAGTGGGCCTACCTTATCTATGGTATGGATTTTCTTTTAAAAAAAAGTGCCATTTTGGCGGGAAAGATGGCAGAAGACGGTTTGCCCATAGGTGATGATCAGTCATCAGATTCTTTGAAAAATTCACCTAGCTTCTTTTAGAAGCCATAGTCAACCTCCCAACCCAAAACAGAGAACAAAGCAAAGGCAGTGTGATGGATGATAAACAGGCACTCAGAAATTGCATACCTGCCGTACAAGTAATTCAAATTAAACCGTCCAAATTATGGGTCCCAGTTTAGATATATCATGGAACAAAAAATAGGTTTATTTAGTTATCTGACTACGGGATTGGTTCATATTTATTGGTTGGTTAAAAATGAAAAAAATCCAATGGTTCTGTTTCAACAAGTGTCCACGAATAAGGTTAGGGTTGTACAAATATTCTATTTTTGGACGGTGGCTTGTACAATTTTTGAGCGCCTGTCCATCAATTATCAAACATGCTCAAACAACTCCCATTTATATTCACTTCATTTAGGCATTTTAGATAGATCAACTTTGAAATCATCAGTGGCAGGTTTTCAATGCTGGATTGCATCCTTGAAATGATTTGAATTGTTCATTTTCTTGTTACTATATAGAAAAAAAAAAAAAAAAAAAAACATGTAGTAGCTATGGTGTTATTATCATGCTTCATGGGTGATCCTGAATTTTGAATATTTTCTATTTGAATATGAGCCATTAGATATTCTATCTTCATACACAATTACCAACTCAACAAATGTTTCATATGACCAATTCAACAAATGTTTCATATGAGTCCAAAACATGAAAGATTCAGATCATCATTGAAGATGGAATGGAGGTGGAAACCTGCCGGTATTGAACCCTATCAAAACCCTTCAAGCTAATATTTAGCTTAGAATGTCAAATGGAGGTTTGCTACAATATGTCCTCAATTAGTATTATCCCTTACATGTCCTGACCGTAGCCGTTGGGTCTCGGATCATGTTTCAGTGATCTAAACCGTTTGATATGATGGGCCTCATGGATGGGGGACACCCAAAGATTTGATACAGAAAAAAACTCTTATAATGGATATTTCAACCTTTTCCTTTGAACATGGACTGTCTCCTTAAACATTCTTCTTTGAGCGAATGATTGAAAGTTCAGCATCTATCAATCTAGAAGATGTGAAGGCATCTAGGCAGGCAGCCATCTTTCTGGCAACAGTCAGTCACCAAACATGAGCCCAAATCCAACGGCTATAGTCACAATTATCATATCATATGACAAACATAAAACAGCTTTGACAAGATAAAACATATAACTATGAAGATTTTTCTGGTGTTATTAAGTGTACCGTAGGTTGGGAGAACACTTCTTATGATGAAATTTTCGATATAATGCAAGCACCTGCCGGAGGCAGTGTGATCAGCATAGGTGAGGATTCGCCTCCCAAAAGGTGTATCAAATTCCAAGCCGTCTCCGATAAGCTCTGACTGCAACCATGCACACTTCTCCTTAGCGATGTTGCTCGTCTCCAACCCCTCTTGAAGCATCCTGAAGGACTCCGATCGATGGTGAAGATCATCAGAGAAGTCTCGAAGGCCATCGACGACGGTCCTTGTTGATGATTTGATGTCACTTGTGAGATTGTAGGCATGGTGCACATCCATGTTGTGGGTGTTGAGCGTGTTTCCTAACATGGATCCTCATATAGTAAGAAGAGAAGGAAGGAGGTTAGGGTGTTAAAGTCGCTTAAATGCGTGCTGTTGGGGGTGCCTGTTTGATTGTTTAAAATAATTTGTAAGGAAACTTTTTTCTTTTTTTTTTTACACATGCACTTACACCCCACACACACTCACACCACAGTGGTGTTTCAACACTCCACACAAACTCACACCACAGTGGGTAGCCGAACCCATGGCCTCATGTTTAAACCCTTGTGAGTCTACCACCCAAACATGACTAAGGACCCAGACTTGCTTCTACATTAATTAATCATCGTTTGTTTTATTTCTTTTTTAACCGGTGACTCTTCTGGACTCGTTCAGCTTCGAGTCAAGTTCTGACTCACCCGAGTCGGTGGTAATTCGGCCCGACCAAGTGGGGGTGACTCATGGCACCGAAACGACCCATTCATAGTCGACTGGGGGTGTGTTGGATATGACTAGAGCAAGTCGTCAAACCATGGGGTCATGATTTATGTACATCTTCACGCCACTTGTCCGATGGACAGATGGCGTCCTTATATTTGATCTCTACCAGCTTTACCATGTCATCTCCCACTCACCAAAAGAAAAATTATAAGCCCTTTGTTTACAGGGCGGTGCATAAATAATTAATTTCTAAAATAGAAGGAAAATGACATAATAGAGCATGTAGAACCTTAATAAGGTAGATCACAATCCGTAAGTGGAGTTCAAAATCATTGATTTCTAGAATAGAAAGAAATTGACACAATAGAGCATGCAGTACCATATTGGGGTAGAGTACAATTAGTGAGTGTAACGGGAGTTTTTTTTTTTTTTTTTCACATGCAGACACACCCAAGCAATAGTGGGTTTCACTACTGGTACTCGAACCTTTGCCGAGTGAGTCTACGCTAGCGGGGCAAGAGTAAGGACCCAAGTGTAAAGGGAGTTTAAAATCACTTTTGAAGGGATTTTTATTGAAAAATTCCGCACGGATGCCAGTTTTTCGAAAACATACTTTCAGCTTGTATATTTACACAAAAAAATGCCTCCAGGCCTATTAATGATGGTAAACATATTTATATTAGTGAGGATAAAATAAAGAGTCCTGCTAGGGCATATGCGTATACGATAAGGCTCGTGTACATGCTGCACATGTGCCAGTGTGGTGCATACATGTGAGATCTAATCCATCCATAGGCTAGACCTAGAGCTTTACACGAGTCGAGTTAGCTCAGTCAGCTCACTTGACTTGACTCGGAAAAGCTCGACCTACCTTGCCTCAAAATTGGATTCAAATTGAGTTGAGCTGCTTTTTGGAGTTCGAAACAATTTCAAGCCGAGTTCAAGCTTGCCCAAGCTCGACCCGACTCAGATCAAACCTCAACTCGAATCGACTCGGATCGAATCAACTCAATGACTTGGTTATTTTGATATTGATGTTGCTCGCCAAGTGTTTGATGAAATGACTAAACGAAGTGTTTTTTTTTTTTTTGGTGCATACATTCTCCATGGGATTGGCTAGTGGCGAGGAAGGAATTGCTATAAAATAAATCACTATGTTTCGGGTGCATACATTCTCCCCATATCTTGATTTTGATGTTGCTCATAGAGTATTTGATGAAATACCTGTAAAGTGTTGTTACTATTTTGCATTCTATGAGAAATTGAAGATGCATTTTATGTGTTTGAGAAAATGTCGAAGAGGCTCGAACTCAGTTTGAATTAGCCCAAGCTGCTGATCGAACTGAGCTGAGCTGGCCAGTTAGGCTCGAGGACCGAGCTGAGTTCGAGCTAGGGTTAGTTACTCGCCGAGCCGAGCTATGCCAAGCTCAACTCCGTTCGACTCGTGTACAACTCTATCTAGACCTTGTATATATTTTCCCAAAAAGAAAACCTAATTCAATTGTCGGAGCTCCAGAATTGAAAACATGTGAATGGGTTGGAGAAAAACTTCATCCAAGTTGTTGAAAACTTCTTGGGGGATA
>JAJHSJ010000004.1:17298805-17393430 GCA_021015155.1 Magnolia officinalis | reverse complement strand
AAATGTTTCAAACCCACTTTTGAGCCTAGACGAGTTGAGTTTATCCAAGCTGAGCCGCGCGAATTAACCGAGGTAGCACGCGGTTAATGTGCAGCTCCATCCGCTACACAGAAAGCAAAGTGCATTGTCCGGTTCCTACAAACGCAATGGATTAGTGAATCACCATGCTTGGTGGATCCATGATTGTGGAGACCACTGTGATGCATATGTTTTATATCCACACATTTATCTGCTTTTTCAGATCATTTTCACGCCTTGAGCCCAAAATGAAGCAGATCCAAATCTCAGGTAGACCATAGGAGACTAATGATTAAAGGTTGATATTTGTGTTTTCTGATAAAGAAAATGCAATAGCTCGGCAAAAGATATTATGGGTTCCACTGTGATGGTTCATGCAACAAAAATCCTCCACTTTTGAAGAATCCAACCATTCAATATGTGGACAACAGATAGGGATATTATGGGCCGCACTGATGGTCATGCAACAAAAATCCTCTTGCTTTGAAGAATCCCAACCGTTCAATATGGGGACAACAGATAATAGTTTTCGAGATGACACAGTTAGCTAAATTTAACCAGGAGAACCGAGAAAGGCCAAAAATCATAGAGCTGCAACGACTGGGGCCAATCAAAACTCAGGTGGGCCACACCACAGGGAACAATTGGGAACAGGTGGGCCACACCATAATTAGGGATTTTTATAGCAAAATGCCTTACTTATTCTGACTTAGGGCATCCACAAGTAGAAATACCTGGGAGGTGCTTTTTTCAAAGGGAAAACGACTCATGCCCACTTTATTTTTTCCTTAAAAAGTTGTGAACTCGAGAATTGTGGGGCTCACATGGTATTTGAATGATAATAAGATAAAAATAAAAATAAAATCTGGTGGATCCAATCATGAGGTGGATGACCATAAAAAAACAATGTCTACATCCAAAACATAGAAATTCACATGTCGCCCATCTAATGATTTGATTCGCCAAATCTTCTGTTCATCTTATCATCATGGTGGGGTACGTCTCTTGGAAGGGTTGATGTTGTACAAATACAGCAGAATTCTCAAGCTTACCATAATTAGGGATTTCTATAGCAAAATGCCTGATTTATTCTGATTTAGGGCATCCACAAGTAGGTGCTTTTTCAAACTGATGCTCTCTTTATTTTTTGCCTTAAAAAGTTGTGAACTTGAGAATTGTGGGGCTCACATAGTATTTGTATGGTGATAAGATAAATAAAAAATCTGATAGATCAAATCATGAGGTGGACCACCATAAAAGAACAATGTCTACATCCAAAAACATAGAAATTCACATGTCGTCCATCTAATGAGAATCAATAAGCCAAATCTTTTGTTCATCTTATCATCATGGTAGGGTACATCTCTTAGAAGGGTTGATGTTGTACAAATACAACAGAATTCTTAAGCTTACCATAATTATGGATTTCTATAGATTTCTATAGCAAAATGCCTGACCTATCCTGATTTAGGGCATCCACAAGTAGAAATACCTAGGAGGTGCTGACTGATGCCCTCTTTATTTTTTCCTTAAAAAGTTGTGAACTTGAGAATTGTGGGGCTCACATGGTATTTGTATGATAATAAGATAAATAAAAAATCTGGTGGATCTAATCATGAAGTGGACCACCATAAAAGAACAATGTCCACATCCAAAAACATAGAAATTCACATGTTGCCCATCTAATGATTCGATTCGCCAAATCTTTTGTTCATCTTACCATCATGGTGGGGTACATCTCTTGGAACGGACAACAGAATTCTCGAGCTTACCAAATTTCAAAAAATAAGAATAAAACATGGCATCTGGGTCATTTCTTCCCTCCAAGAGCACTGATTTGTGGGAGAAATCCTAGATATATGATTATTGGTTATTGATATTATTTTTAATAATTATCAAAATGAAATATGATCTTTTAATACATTACTACAATTAACTAAAATGAGATGAACTTATTTTTAAGTGTATACCAAAAAGGATCAAAGCCTATACAGCCCCATTAATTATCAGATAAAAACCTCGAGTTTGGATCAACCCACATGCTTAGAGGCTTAGCCCAAAGAGGCCAGGGCTGGTCCAGCCCAGCCTATTTGCTGGCCTAGTCTAGATGGAAGATGCCATATTGAATGCTTAACCATACCATGTAGCAATTCCATGTGGCACTCTCCTTGGCGAACTTCCATGATGATAAGAAACTTGCGCTAAACGGATTTCCTTAATTAACAATCACCATGCCTACAGAATTTTATAGACATTTTGAAAAGAAAATTTCCAATGACTCATAATCATCTCTCAAAATCAAGATGTGGGTCATTCATCAAGTGCAGTCCATTAAAAATGCCCTAGCACAAAATCAGGCCAGTCCACTGATGAGGTTAGAAAGTTGTCACACTTGAGAATAAGACTGCTGTTCAGGTTCTCGAACTGTCCATTTTTCTCACACGCTTGTGAGACACCCAAGAAGGAGCAAACCAGCCTACTTTGCAAGCACATTTTTCTTGGTGAATCCAACATGATGGATCTTGCATACATGCACCACATGCATAAATCTGATTAGGTGGACTATTGGATGAGTAGGGGTCCACCAACAATTGCATATGACCCCAATGCTCAATGCCCATCTTCAGAGCATTTACAATCATTCAAATAAGGGCATGAAAAATGTATGAAAAGAGTCTTCTCATCCAATTTTTATTTGTATGGCCATGATTATCCAATCATGGTTAAGTTGTTGTTCAAATGAAGCATTCGGTGTACCCTGCCCATCTTTAATCTTCTGAATTGAGCTCATACTGGATCATGACTCAGAAAATGCAATATGAATAAAACAAGTGCGGATTTTAATTAATTACATGTAACCCCAGATGGCAACAAAAAAAAAACAAAAACAAAAAAAACAGAGTGCACAACAAAAAATCAAACGAGTTAAATGAACTGGCATTAAAAACAACATAAGCTTTATTCTGTCTTTTTTCTTAAAGGTGAACGAACATGCTTTATTCCATGCCTTATACTTGAGTCCTCTGTCCTCTATCCATCCATGCGAATGATGCAACGAATGCCCTCCCCTTGAAGCATATAGTCGAAGGCTTTGTTGATTTCGGAGAATGGGACTTCATGTGTAATGAATTTCTCCAATTCAAGTTCCTGCACTCACAATTAATGAAATATATGTTATAATGAAGTTTTTTTCTTTTGTGGTGGAAATTCCTAAAAAGGTTGGGTATTGTCCATTCTTACAATTTTAGGCAATTACTATACCATGCAAAATGTAATTTAAAATAGCTTATATTAGATTTATTACAATGGAAATAATGAAAGCATCGTGGTGCCAAACACTATATCCTCATCTCAACTAATATATGAGATTCACAACCTTCATCTATTGGGTGTACTACTCTACTAACCCTACCTGCTGGCCGGGTTTTGGCAATTGGTTTGGCCATTTATAATAATGAAAAGCTCTTTATGTAACCCATGTGATCCTGGCCTATGTCCCATCCATGGTATCAATTAAAAGACAGGATCAAGATCCCATGATTAGAACATGTATGGATATAGAGTAGTTTGTAGCACCAGATGTTATTTCTTCACAAAATGAATATAAAGATATACAATTCATTGAGTAGTAATGTGAAATGGCTGGAATAAGATATCCATGCACTGGTAGTTCAATGTAACATAAATCTACTCATGCATACCTTGTTCATGTATTTCTCCACAACTGAAGGAATATCAGAGCGTGGTTTATAGTTTCCAAAGAAGGTTCCCTTAAGAGTCCTCTCATTCAACACATTCATGGGATGAGTTTTGAACACAGCATCCTTGTGTGGTACACCAACAAGCACAGCAACACCCCAACCCTGTAAAAACATGCAATTTCAGTGTCATAAACTATGTACTGCAATCAAACTAATGACAAGTAGTGTTCAGAAATGAGAGTAGAAAAATACATCATGAACACATTCGAATGCAGATATCATGGCATTGACGTTTCCAGTACATTCAACGCTACGGTCTACTCCTCCGTTAGTCATCTCGGCAATCACCTGTTGAGATTCAAGACCTCATCACATTAATGAATATTCGTCTTTTCGTAGAATACTACAGCCAAATGCTACCAAACTAGAAAATATATATGAAGTGCAAGTTGGTGTATTTCAGTGAAAATCAATCAAACATAAAAGGGGATGAAGGTTGATATTGCTCATATATAAAGAAATGGTGTGCTACGAATCAAGTTTCAGAACAAACCTCTTGAACTGGTTTATCATGTTCTTTTGGGTTTATAAACTCTGTAACACCGAACTTCTTGGCTGGTAGCAGAAGAGAATCAGATTATTAGTAATATAGTTATATATTTGTTATATAGTTATAGTTATAGTTATAGTTATACACACACACACACACACACAAATGATACACATAAAAAAGGACAAAACACTGATCAAATACAATAGAAAATACAATAATTGTAAGGTAAAAAATTCTATTAACATAAATCCAATGCGACTTTCACCTTCGTGGAATCTGTTCGCGTTTAGATCAACACCAATAATCCTTGAAGCTCCAGCAATCCTTGCCCCTTCTGCGGCCTAATCATGTAATACAATAACATCATTCATCATTTCTCATAAATAAAAAGTTTCATAAAACAAATGCACCTTATATAGATGAAGGTATAAGCAATTTCAGAAAGAATATACATCCGAGGGACATAAACAAAAATATTATTGTGTGACACAACAATGGTGCAGTCTAGCCCTGTATATCATCTGCATGGGGCTGTTGGAGGAAGGGCTTAGATTAGAGTGGCATGGCGGGATGGTCCATGCTCTATCAGTTGATCCTAGATGTACTCCAACAAAAAGGGACAATTACAACCAACTGTCCGCATTCAACAAGCGTCCAATCAGATAGTTCAGGTCATATATTGGGGGATACTTGTGACTACCACCACCATGGGACCCCTTATGAAAGAATTTGGATCACACATTTTTAATTTGCTTAGCAAAATCTTAATGGAACATGTATATATATTTCCTCGGCAAATAAAATTACAAGTAAAAGAAAGAGAAACTCACAGCAAGACCGACTGCTCCCAACCCGAAAATAGCAACACTGGAACCCCTTTTGGGTTTTGCAACATTCAAAGTAGCACCAAGACCTAAAAAGGAAAAAAAACCAATTCAATTACAAAAAAAAAAAAAAATGAAAAAACAGAAGAAGAAGAAGAATCCATGTTGAAATTTCATGAAACAGAGGAAGTGAAGTAAATAGAAAGTCGAATTTCACCTGTTGAGATCCCACAGCTAAGAACACAAACTTTTTCAAGAGGAGCAGCAGGGTTGATCTTGGCGAGACAACCGACATGGACTACAGTGTATTCGCTGAAAGTGGAGGTTCCTACAAAATGGTAGATAGGCTTCCCATTGATGGAGAACCTAGACTGCCCATCACCAATCATCACTCCTCTGTCCGTGTTTATCCTAAGGAGGTTACACATGTTGCTTTCCTCTGATTTGCAGTGGTCACATTCCTTGCATTCTCCTGTGAACACAGGGAGTACATGGTCGCCTGGTTCAAGATCTGTGACACCCTCTCCAACACTCTCTACAATCCTATAAATAAATAGTATGGGCAGAAAATTACAAACAGTCAATACAATAAGTATTGTAATTGTACTTGTATGATTCTATTCAAATTAGAAGAAACACAAAGGCCCAAATAAGAACATGATCTGCAAAAAGTAACAAATGAAGAAAAACAAAATTAAAAGAATAAAAATATAATTAAGAGAAAGGAAGCATACCCTCCAGCTTCATGGCCAAAGATGCGAGGGAATACAGGTGTCTGCCCCTGCAATATTCAAATATCCTATTTTCATTTCAAACCAAGAAATACCTTTTTTTTATTATCTAAATGGATTTTTCTTCCTGTAAATAGTACAAGTTTAAATGATTTACAGACAATCATTTACCCTTTTGGATGGCCTTCTTGGATGGCCTTCTTGGCCTATAATCATTTATAGGCTATAAATGATTTTCAGCATTTACCCATCTCATTTACAAGCAAAAAGTTCAGACCTCTCATGAACATCCTAACGCTGAATGGAAAGATTGGCTCTACTTAAACAAATTACAGGCTATCTAATCACAGACCAGGGATGTCAACGGGCCGGGCCTAGGGTTGGTCTTTGTCCAGATTTTGAACTGTTTCCGGCCGGGCCGTTTCAAGATTCAGATTTTGCAGGCCTGCCCGGCCCATTGATACCCTAAAACAGACCGACAGACAATGACTTACAGCTATAAATCATTAAAAACTTAAACCATTACAGGCATCCAAACAACCCCTTGCAAGAATCATTGACACGATTATAATAAAAAGAGAAAGAAAGAATGAGAAACCTTAGCTTCCCAGAAGTAAATGTCTGTGTGACAGAGGGAAGTGAAGAGAATCTTTATACGGACTTCCATGGCCTGTGGTGGTGCAACTTCCACTTCTTCCATCACCAACGGCTTCCCTGCTTCCCATGCTACCGCAGCTGCATTCATCCATACATGATCATAACTATAAAAATTACAAAATTACATGTAATAATAGATAGAGAGATTAATTTAAGATGTACCTCTGCATCGGATAACCTGACCCGCTGTGCTACACGACATCTTTCTTTTCTCTACCTCTTTTTCTACTTTCTTCTTATCTCCGTTAAAGACTGAGCTGATTGATGGATATTAGCTGCTTTGCGGGGTATTTATATAAACTTTCTGATCTTTAATAATATAAAAATTGAGATTTGATCTGTTAACCAATACAGCGGCGCCGGGAAAACCATTTTCCCTTGTCTGCGCCTCAGAATCCACTGTCTGGTATTCGGTCGCGAATTTCGTCAAGCAGTCCGAGGTAGCCGCGGTGTGTTGATGCGTTGGGCCCACTGGAGCCAGCTTGATGTATGTATTTTATATCCACCCCGTCCATCGTTTTTTTGCATCTTATCTTAGGGCATTAAAAAAATCAATGAGTCAGATCCAAAGCTCAAACGGACCACACTGCAGGAAACAGTGGGAATAATGACACCCACCGTTGAAACTTTTTAGGACATAGTGTAATGTTTATTTGTCATCCAACCTGTTGATATGGTCACTCAGATTTGGATGAAGGGACAAAACAAATATCAGTCTGATACAAAACTTTTTGAGGTGCCCAAGAAATTTTTAACTGTGGACGTTCATTCACCAACGTTTCCTATGGTGTGGTCCATTATAGGTTCGGATGTATTTCAATTTTTTAGTTTACCATTAAAATGAGTGGGAAAAACAGATGTACGACGTGGATAATATAAAACATATATATCACGTTGGCCCTATAACGGCTAACAGATCAACGCACCACCGCTGGGGGTGGTGCTGGCAACATCACGGTATCCACGGCCTAGATTTTTTATTTATTCGCTCTGGTTTGTGAGCGCTGCCTTGACGCATCCCTGGTTTCGCCGGATGCGAATGGTACGGGAAGCGGTTTGGATGGTCATGCTGCCACTAGCGGTCGGTGACCTGCGCCCACCATGATCTACGTGTTTTATCCACACCGTCCATTCATTTTTACACATAATTTTAAAATTCTAAATATAAATGAACCTCATCAAAATCTCAGGTGGACCACGCCATGGAAAAACAGTAGTACTTGAATGTTTACCGTTAAAATCCTCTTAGGCTACTGTAATGTTTATGTGACATCCAACGTGTAGATTAGGTAATACAGACCTGTATGAAGGTAAAAAACAAATATAAGCTTGATCCAAAACTTGTGTATCCCTGAGAAGTTTTTAATGGTGAGATTTCAATCAACACTGTATGGCCCACTTGAAAATTTGATCTACCTCAGCTTTGGTTTCATACCATAAAAGTATCTGGAGAAATGGATGGACAGAATGGATGAGACACACATCATGTTGGGGCCCACAGAGCACTGACCACTAGCCATTGGCTAGTGGCAGGGTGAGTAGCCAATCCTTTTCCAATGCTACGCGGATTGCGTCCCAGCCTGCCCGAACGTACTGGACGCGGATTGCCTACCGACTGCGACAGTATCAAGTTGGCTACTGACAATGCTCTGTGGGTCCAACATGATGCGTGTCCTCTATCCACGCCATCCATCTATTTTTTTCAGAGTGTTTTATGTAATGGGCCGAAAAACGAAGCAGGTTCAAATTTCACATGGACCACACTACAGGAAAGAGTAGTGACTGAACACTCACCATTAAAAATTTCATGAGAGCCACAGAAGTTTTTGGATTAAGCTGATATTTGTGTTTTCTCTTAATCCGAGGTATGTGTCCTAGTCAAGGTTAGATGACAAATAAATATTACAGTAAGTTTTAGGAGTTTTTAATGGTGGGAATTCAATCTCCACTGTTTTCTTGTGGTGTGTTCCACTCAGATTTGTATCTCCCTAATTTTTTTGTCTAATGCTCTATAATTATCTGGAAAAATAGATAGACGTCTCGGATAACACACGTATGTATCATGCGGGGTCCACAGCGCATACTCAGCAGCAACCTCGGTCAGTACGCAATCGGCATCTGATGGACCCGGTCCTGGCAGCTCCTCCCGGTCAAGGGTTCAAGTACCCGTAGGCGGTGAAATTCCACCAGCGTGAGTGTGTGGGGGTGTGTGCGTGTAAAAAAAAAACCACAAAATGAAGGAAATCCATGGCTCAAGTGGACCACACCACAGGAAGCCGACGCCACCGTTGAAACATTTCTAATGTCCAACGTGATGTTTATTTGTCATCCAACCCGTTGATAATGCACTCCAAATGACACTGCTACCTGGATGAAGTGAAAACACAAGCGGCAGCCTTATAAAAAAAACACTTACGCGAGTTCTTAATAGTGAACATTCAATCTCCACTTTTCGTATGGTGTGGCCTATTTTAACCTTCGATCTGCTCCTTTTTTTTGTCTCATGCTTAAAATGATCCATTTAGATGAATAAATGACGATAAAACACACACATCACAATGGACTCCACAATCAACGTCCAATCAAATTATCTAAAGCTCAAAACCACCAACAATACAACAAAAACAGTAGGATAATCACATCCAAGGTTGAAACCTTCCTAGGGCTCGGTGATGTCTAGTTTCGATACAACCTTTTCTTAACGCACGCGAACATGGATAAAGGGAAAATAAAAATATCAGTTTGATCTGAAATTTTTGTGGCCTATAGTCACCGTTTCGTGCAACGTGGGCCTCTAAGAAGTTTTTAATGGCGAGCCTTCAATCGTCACTGTTTTGTGCAATGAGGTTCACTTGATCTTTGTATTTGCCTGATTTTCTGGGCTCGTGCTCTAAAATGGCCTTAAAAATTAAAGGGACGTATAAAATGGATGCATCAAGGTGCGGCCCACGGGCCAACGGGCGCGGATTAGCTGCCGACAGGTTGAGTGGCCATACTGGCTTTTGAAGTGACGTCACCTAATTATGTGGGTCCCACCATGATGCATGTTTTGTATCCACACTGTTAATCCATTTGGAAAGATCATTTTATGGCATGATCTAGAGAATGAATCAAATCTAAGTATCTAGTAGACCCCACCACAAGAAAGAGTGGAGAAAGTGGTGCCCACCATTAAAAACTTCTAAAAGGCTAAAAAAGTTTTAGATCAAGCTCATATTTGTGTTTTCTATTCTTTAATATCTTTGTTAAATTATGAACAATATAGATCTCAAATAAACATCACGGAACCTTAGAAAGGTTTCAAAAGTGGACGTCACTCTGCGCACTGTTTTCTGTGGTAGGGTTCACTACTACTTTTGATCTGCCTCATCCTTTGACACATGCCCTAAAACTATCTCTCCAAATGGATAGACAGTGTCATATATCATGGTAAGGGCCAGGAACTTGTGACCTCACTTCATTAACCATTTAATCCGCATCTGGCGCCAGCCATCAGGAAATCCGCTTCCGGTTTTGCCAGAGCAGGATCCTCGGTTTTCAGTAAATTACGCTGCTACCCCCTCGGTTTTCCGTCAAATTCCATGGTCCGCGCTCACATGCCAGCAAGAAACGCGTTGGCAGATATCATTTCTATTTATGAGCCAAATAATTTGAACGCACTGACTTGTAAGCTTGGCCGAATTACCTTGGGAGGTATTACGTTGCATGTATCTCAATACTAGCCTATGTATCTCAATACTAGCCTTCTAACAACTTTGGATATTATTTCGAACCAAAATGCTCCCTTCCTTGGTTTAGAAGTTGCATGGTACTTGAATGAATAAGAAAATATCTTCTTATTGCAACCCGGAGAAATTGATGGATTGGCCACTCCCCTTGCCACCGGCCAATGGATGGTGCTCGGTGCTCTGTGGGCCCCACCATAATGTATGTGTTTCATCCATGCCGTCCATATATTTTTCCATATCATTTTATAGTATGAGACCAAAAATGAGGTATATCCCAATATCAAGTCAACAACATTACAGGAAACAATGTTGAATGAGTGTAAACCATTAAAAACTTTTTGGGGGCCGTAAAACTTTTGGATCAAGCTAATCCTTTTTTTTCCCCTTCATCTGTGTATGTATGACCTAATCAACAGATTGGATGTCAAATAAACAGTACAGTGTGCCTTAGGAGGATTTTAATGGTGGATATCCAATCACTATTGTTTTCATCTGGTAGTCTACATGACAACCACGATCCATATAACGTAACAATTACGACCCACACAACATAACAACTACGACCCATGCAAACCACGACCCAAATGGGTCGCAGTTGTATGGATCGCAGTTGTCATGTTATATGGGTCTTAGTTGTATGGGTCGCTGCTAGTCCGAGTAAAACATATGAAAAATAATTTCAGAAATAAAAGACAATTCCTGTAAACCCAAGTGACTTGTGAACAAATAGTCGAGATGTGAGAATTCTAAGTTTCATGAATGGTGAGTAGAATTTTCCTTCATGGAATCAAGCTCATGGTAAACTTCATAATCAAGTTCAAAATATTAGTCCATTAATTAGAACAATTCTACACATCGAGTTCCTTGAGTGTAAAATGTAATCTCGGCTTGTCACTATTCAAAGATCCAATTGTCAATTTCATGATATCATTGTTAATGAACAATGAAATTCATGACAACCAAAACTGAAACCAACACATGCCTTACAGATTAACTTTTCATTCTACTAGCCTTTGATGAATTTTTATTTTTATTTTTATTTATTTTTTATTTTTTATTTATTTTATGCACAGTAACGCCAAGGAGAGGAATCAAATCCTCACCCATAGGGAGCAAACCTATGATGAAAATTAGTCGCCTAACTCTTTCTAAATGTCAACCATGTAGAATCGAATATACACCTATAGGGAGCAAACCTATGGTGAAGTTCGATCGCCCAACCCTTTCCGCAGGCAGCTATCTTGTAGCTGGGTATTTCCCTTTTTTTTTTTTTTTTTTTTTTTTTTTTTTCATTCTTCTTATTGAACATGATATACAAATTTCCCAAGTTGGTTCCTTCCATGCTTAGTGATCACCAAGTTACAATTCAATATCGAACTGAAACCTTAATGTGTAAGCGAGATGTGTTTCTTGTGAAATCATGACTCAATCAATGTTTAAAACTTCTAATTATGGTTTAACAATTCAAACTTAACTGTGAAATCTAAAAGATGGCTGAATCCAAGAGTCGTAAATTACCAACATTCTGTATCTTGTCATTCTAAATCCAAGATGGCCGTCAAAAGCACTTCAAATTCACAAGAAATACCAGAAAAAGTTAAAAATTAAAAATTTTCACAATTTTTGCTCAAGACCAAGAAAATACTGATTAGGTAACTGATTTAGTAACCTAATCTCCCACCCCCAACCTAAAAGCTACATTGTCCTCAATGTAAAAGAAATAAGCATGCAATGCACATGGCACAACAAAAGTAAAAGAGGAGAGATGGGAAGATAGTACCTGAACGAAAGAAATCAGGAGGCTTTCCAAAGATATCAGCGTAAGAGCGGGTAAGCATAAGAGAGAAATCAACAAAAGCAAAATCACAAAAAGAATATCCTACCAATACCACTTTCGCAGGTCTCTCGATTGCATTTAGCATATGCAACAAGCCTTTAAACCCCTAGGTTGCCCCTAGTGGACAAGTTGTAGTCTCGTGAAGGTTTGCAGCAATGTTACCCACAAACATTGAACTAACTAACTAGGAGAATGAAATGGAATGAAAAGCTGGGTTGCCTCCCAGGAGCGCTAAGTTTAACGTCTTCAGCCAGACAAGCAATGAAACAACCATGAACCATGAATTAATCAATCTGGCTAACCTGGGTCCTCCAGATAAATTTTCTCAACATCTCGATTAACCAATCCTAGACTTTGTGGGAACAACTTGAACCGTGCTATCTGAAATGGGGTAAATGATACCATCGTCTAATAATTTAAGCACTTCTGCTCGAACAACTTCTTCCATGTTAGGGTTAAGCCTCCTTTGCATTTCACGCGACGTTTTCGTATTTTCTTCAAGATCAGTACGATGCATACACAAAGTGAGGCTTACTCCCTTCATGTCCTCTATCGTCCACCCAATAGTTGCCTTATATTCTCTAAGAACATTAAGCAACTTGCTCTCCTGTTCCTTTTCAAGGTTAGAAGCTACGATGAGAGGCAGAGTCTTAGAAGGACCTAAAAATGCATACTCAAGATTTGTAGATAATTGTTTAAGGTCAAGGTCGAGTGGTTTCTTAATAGATGGGACCGGTTTAGACTCAGAGGGTGGAAGAGGTTCCACTTTCGCTTTCCATTTTGCAGTCTCCATTATAGGAGTAGAGTCGAGCAATGCATTGACTTCTTGAATGGAACTCTCTATGTCAAAATCCATGCCAACATGTGCTAAGCAAGTCTCAAGTGTGTCTTCGGAAGATTGAAGGAAAGATTCATGCACTAGACTCTCAATCATGTCTACTTCAAATATATCATCCGAGTCTTCCGGTTGTTGTCCAACATTGAAAACATTGAGTTTAATCTTCATGTTACCAAAAGACAACTTCATAACTCCATTCCTGCAATTTATGATAGCATTGGATGTAGCTAAGAATGGACGTCCCAGAATAATCGACATTTGACTAGTAGGATCCTGGACAGGCTGAGTATCTAGAACGATGAAATCAACTGGAAAATAAAACTTATCAACCTGGATTAACACATCCTTAATAACACCACGGGGCACCTTGACAGATCTATCAGCTAGTTGTAGTGTTATTTTAGTTGGTTTCAGCTCACTAAGTCCTAGCTGCTCATATACAGAATATGGTAACAAATTAACGCTCGCCCCTAAATCAAGCAATGCCTTCTCAATCTTATGCTCTCCTATGACACAAGAAATGGTAGAAGCTCCTGGATTCGTAAATTTAAGAGGGGTGTTGTGTTGAATCATGGAGCTGAGTTGCTCTGCAAGGAAGACCTTTTTGTGAACATTCATCTTACGCTTTTGAGTGCATAAATCTTTAAGAAACTTAGCATAAGCAGGGACTTGCTTGATAGAATCAAGTAACGGTATGTTAATTTGTACTTGCTTAAACATCTCTAATATATCATTAAAGTTGTTTCCTTTCTTAACTGGTGTCAGACGTTGAGAAAAAGATGCTTTAGGCACATAAGATGGCACATGAGTGGTTCCTAGAGAGTCAGAGTGTTTTTGGACTTTGGATGCATTAGTATGTCTCTCTCCTTCATTTTGGTCTTCCGATTTGGAATTTGATTCTTCCCTAGGCATCTCTACTTTGTTCTTGATCTGTTTGCTGAACCTAAGGGTAATGATTGATTTGGCTTGCTCATGATATTGTTCTTGGTTTGAAATAAAGTCAATCTCATACTGTCCTTTTGGATTTTCCACAGGTTGGCTAGGGAACTTGCCATTCTCTCTCTCTCACTCAATGCGGTAGCTAGTTGACCCGTCTATACTTCCAGCTTGGTAATGGATTGCGCATTTACATGTAAACTTTGCTGGTTAGCTTGTAAAATTTGTTGGGTGTCTTTTTGAAATTAAAGAGAACTCTGCATGAATAGATTGAGTGTATCTTCAAGAGATGGTTTCCTTGATTGTGTCGGAAGTTGTTGATATTGCGAAAACTATTGAAGTTGTTGATATTGCGAAAACTGTTGAAGTTGTTGACTGCCAACTTAGGGGTGCAGTTGCATTGGAGGATTTCCAGATGGTCCTCCTTGTTGTGGTCCTTTTGCCCAAGAAAAATTTGGATGTCTAGCCCACCCTGGGTTGTAGGTGTCTGTGTAAGGATCATTCTCAGGTCTCCGAAAGGTATTCATAGCATGCACTTGTTCAAAGAGAAATTCAGGAAATGCTGCACTAGATGTATAAGACTGCGTAGGATGGGCGGGACTGGAACATATGACACATGACTCGATTTGAGTTATATTTGGAGGTCCATTAATTATTTAACATTAAAGCATCAACTTTCTTTGTCAGGCTATCAATTTTGACATAAAAATCTGGCGTGATTCCTATCTCATATATACCTCATTTCTTCTGCGGTTGAGGACTTCTTTCATCTCTATTTGAATAGTCCCATTGCTGGGAATTTTCACACAGGGTTTCAAAGAAATTTCAAGCTTCGACATCGTTTTTGGTCATGAATGACCCTCCACTGGTGGCATCAACCATGCGACGGTTTTGGGGTGTCAAACCATCATATAAGTATTAAACTTGTTGCCACTTCTTAAAACCATGGTGTGGACATTTAAAAGCAAGTCCTTCAATCTTTCCCAACATTCATGAAAGTGCTCATCCTCTTTTTGTATGAAATTAGTAATTTCTCTACGGAGAGCATTAGTTTTGTGAACGGGGAAGAACTTATTTAAGAACTTCTTAGACAGTTAGTCCCATATAGTGATAGACCCAACTCCTAGAGAATTCAACCATGCTTTTGCCTTGTCCTTCAAAGAAAAGGAAAAAAGCGCAAATGGATCGAATCATCTGAAAAGTTTTGGAACCTAAAGGTAGAGCAAATGTCTAGGAATTCTTTAACATGATGATATGGATCCTCCATATCTAAATCGTAGAAGGAGGGCAACAATTGTATGACCCCAGGTTTAAGTTCAAAGTGTACTGCCGCAGTGGCTGGCAACACTATGCATAAAGGCGCATTAAATTGGACAGGAGCTGAATAATCTCTAAGAGTTTTAATTCCATTCTCGTCCGCCATTTCAAATAGAATGTTTCTAAATCTCCTACGAAATGTTCTTTCTATTTCAGGATCAAAATGTCTTAGTTATACGTTTAGAGATCTACGTCCTAACATAAACTATGTTATTGCAATGTAAGAAAGAAAACTAAACTAAGATGCAACTTAAGAGAAATAAACTAGAACTAAAAATTATGAATTCCTAAAAATAAGATAAACTATGTAAACAAGAGTTGGAAGAAAGAACCCGGAAAAGGAGATGATCAATGTCTGACGAATTGGGAGTTCCTCCTTCACTTCCTGTAGAAAATAAAGATAAAAGTAAATTAAGTTTCCTAAAATGATGCGAGAAAAATCTTAAGACTATGAATTATGATAAGAGAGAATCTTAAATCCACTTGGACCGAAATAGTCCTCGGCAACGACGCCAAAAACTTGATGTTTTATTTAAACCAACCTTATTTAAATGATTTTTAAACTCGTAAGTATACGAATCAGATATAGATATGGTATGTATTACGAGATCGTTCCCACGAGGACTGGTTGTCACAATTCGAAATTTACGATTCTTCTTAACTAATCCAACAAATAATTTTGCTAACAATTAAGTAAACTAATGAAAATCAATGTAAAATAACTAAGAGCAGGGAGGAAAATTCAATCAAGGAGAATATATACTAGGACTTTCGAATCCACCCCTAATTATCCTAACCATTGTTTTACCTGTTGATTCACCATAATTCAGATTGATATAAATTTATAAGTAAAGCACACTCTATGTCCTTGGTTGGGCACACAGAATGTATAATCTCATAAAGCATAAGGATCACAGCTTTCCATCCATGGTCAGGCATGAAGATATGTAGATTCATATTTCTTCCTCTATAGGGAACTTGTTCATGGTCAGATACAAGTACCTAGAATAAGATTCCAAACAACATTTATATCTACACTTTGGTTAAGCTCATAGAATGGAGAAGTATGAAGTTTTCAGTTAAGCACACTAGAGAAAGAAACAAATCAATCAAATCCAGGTAAAATCAACACATGACGAAAGTCATTCAAATTAGGGGCTTCATTTCAGCCCTAGCTAAAAGATTAACAATCCATAAAATCAATTGAAAAGAAAAAAAAATAAAATTTGGTGAAAGAAGACATCTTTCTCTCTCTTCTTTCTTCTCTTTCTTCTCCAAGCCCCGGATCTCATTCTCCCTTGCTGCCCTTCTAGCTGCTCCCCGATCTTTCTCTCTTCTCTTGCTTTTGTAGCAGGGGACTGTCGGTAGAGACTCTTGGTGGAGAACCGACTCCACACTTACGCAGCAACAGCTAGAGTCGGTGCGCGTATAACCGTTATGCAGTAAAAATCGAAGCCTCACAACTCCGTTCTTCCTTTCATTTTATCCAAAAGATCAACGTCCCTTGGGACATTTTTGAGTGGCCTACACAATGGACAGATCAGATCTTCCATCTGATCATCGCCTTGATCATACCACAACCCACAAAAGTTGGGTTGCGTCCGGACGCTGAACAGGGACGCGGATCTCTTTCGCTGTGGCGCTGGTGGGGCCCATTATCAGATTCTAATGAGAAATCCAATTCGTCTACCGAATTCATCTCAGAATTTCGGTCGAAAATATGTAATTTTTACCTTCTGTTGATGAGGCCCACATGATTTTTCCTTTGCCGTTCAACCTACTTTGGAATGATATTTTCCTCTGTATGCAAGCATGGGGTTGGAAAGACTCCTTTTGTACGGTCGGTTCGACCTTCTGGAACGAATGGACGGTCCGGATTGACGATTTGAATGAGAGGTGGGCCCCACTGCATGAAACCGGAAGTCTTTGTTGTGAACAGAGAACGAAACTTGCTGTTTTTGAATTTTTTGTGAAAAAGACGCTGACCGACTTTTGGATGTTAGGTGCATGTCCGGTGCACTTGTGCACGATGCACATTCACTGTACTTGTGGGTCCCACGGATATTTGTATCTGAAATTCGCCCCATCCATTCATTTTATCACCTCATTTAAGGCGTTGAGACTAAAACTGAAGTATATCCAGATTTCAGGCGGGCCGTAAATCAGGGATATGGGGGCTGATCTGTCATTGGGGCTGCTTCCACAAAGATCCAATGGCTGATTTTTGGCATGTACGGTTAATTTATGGTTCTCAGGCCATGTATGAGGTTTCGAGCCGAGCAGATAGTAGGAACACTGTGATCTTGCATTCTGGATGTTTTTCGGGCCCCTTTTAACGTGAACGGCTCGATTTCCTCGGATCTCTGGCATGTAAATTCTTCAATCTTAGTCCTCTGGAGTCTGTCCCTTACTTTGGTGACTTCGGAGCACTAAATCTCAGCTTTTATTATCCTTTTTCAATCTAAGTTCCTAATTACTCCCTGCAACAAAAACACGATTGAAACGTGATGTTAAGTATTATCATGTACGTAAAATTAGGCAATAATCGAGGTCTAATATGTAATATTCGACCTTCATCAGTCGCAGTTGTCATATTATATGGGTCGCAGTTGTCCTGCTATATGGTTCACAGTTGTCCTGTTATTTGGGTTGCAGTTGTCCTGTTATATGGGTCGCAGTTGTCTTGTTATATGGGTCGCAGTTGTCATGTTATATGGGTCGCAATTGTCTTGTTATATGGGTCACAATTGTATGGATCGCAGTTGTCATATTATATGGGTCGCAGTTGTCCTATTATATGGGTCGCAGTTGTTCTATTATATGGGTCGTAGTTGTATGGATTGCAGTTGTCCTATTATATGGGTCGCAGTTGTCCTGTTATATGGGTCGCAGTTATCCTGTTATATGGGTTGTGGTTGTTATGGGTCATGGTTATCATGTTTTATTGGTCGTGGTTATCATGTTATATGGGTTGTGGTTGTAATGTGAAGTGTGAAGTTCATAAGGGTTGAGGTTGCTATGTGACGTGGACCCCACCTTGATGTATATGTTTAATCCACGTTGTCCACCACTTTCTCTATATTATTTTAGGCCATGAGCCAAAATGAGACAGATTCGAGTCCCGAGTGGACTGCACCGAGAGAAACAAAGTCCCACTGTTGGAACTTTGTAAAGCCATACATCGAGGCCACACTGATGTATGTGTATAAACCACGATTCATTGTGCATGTGAACCACTACCCTTTGAATGAATGTGATTGTCATGTAGCAAGGGTCGAGGTTGTCATGTTATATGGGTCGTGGTTGTCACCCGGGTCGTGGTCGTCATGGGTCGTAGTTGTCATGTTATATGGGTCATAGTTGTCATGTTATATGGGTCGTGGTTGATATAGGTCGTGGTTGTCACGTTATATGGGTCGTGATTGATACGGGTCGTGGTTGTAATGTTATATGGGTCGTAGTTATCATGTTATAGAGATCGAGGTGGTTACGTATGAAGTAGTTGTAACGTAGTAAGGGTCGATGTTATGTTATAAGGATCGTGGGTCCAGTCGTGATTTATGTGTCGAATTCAATCCATCCATTGGATTTAAATTTAAATTTAACGTCATGGGCAAAAAAATGAGTTACATCCAAAAAATTTATGCCCCAAAAGGTTTATGTTTTCAATTTCATTGCTTTCTATGGTGTGGTCCACATGAGCCTTTGATATGCCTCATTTTTTTGGCTCATTCCTTAAAATGATCTTTCAAAATGAATGGATGGCATGGATAAAATATATACATCACAGCGGGCCCATGTAGACACCCCACTTAGGCTAGAATCTTGAGAAAGCTAAGATAATCCAGGAACCATGATCATATCTTAAACCAAACCCTAATCCCAGCTTAAACCCTAATCCGAACCGTAAACCAAAAACCAACCTAACCCTAACCCTAACCCTAGCCTTAACCTTAAACCCATCCTAAACCTTAAACCCAGCCTAAACCCAAAACCCAACCTAACCCTAGCTTAAACCTTAATCCAAACCCTAAACCATCACCTTTATAAACCTACCCCCAACATTCACACTATTTACTATCTTACTGAACCAAAAGTCAACTTTCATATGGATTTACCCATGTAGTTCACCATATTTACCATCTACCAAGCAAAAAGTCAACTTTCATATGGATTTACCCCTATAGTTCACCATATTTATCATCCTACCAAGCAAAAGTCAACTTTCATATGGATTTACCTCTGTAGGTCACCCTATTTACCATTTTTACTAACCTCACCAACCACCAAGAGCCAATGAGAGCATGCTACATGGCATTCCTCTCCTCTCAACCAATCACAAGTTGCCATGTTAACTTTTACCCCTTACCTACCTACCAATTACAACAATGCCATTGGAGAAGGCTATAAATAGCTCTCTCCCCCTTCACATTTCACACACAACCAAGAGAGCCTAAAATCTAAGTGAGGGAGAGGGAGAGAGTGAGGGTGAGGAGGTGCTCCTAAGCCTCCAAGTTCAGATTTTTTTAGCTTCCCCTTAGCCTCATCCCGACCTTCCTAACCCCACAAGCCTAGCCCGGATTGATCATGGTGCAGTCCATGTCTTAGCCTACTTAAGATCAACCCAAAGATCCATTCATTTTACATACAAACATTCATCATAACATTTATTCTCTTCTCAACCCTCTGCTTCTCTAGATCTCTAGTGAACATATGCTCTGTGACTTGACGTACACTGGATCCTGTCACATCAAAAATTCCTAGTGATCTAGTCCATTTCTTACCTCTTTGCATAAGCATCATCACATCTGCCTACTAGACACGTCGTTGGATGTATGTTCTGTGGCATGCTGAAATTTCGGATCTTACCGCATAAAAAATCCACGTGTGTGCCTAGTCTTATCTCAACCACATCATCCATCCCTTGAGATTGTTATACCACACAAAGTAGAGACCGTACGTTCGTATGGGTAAAGAGGGTGCCTAATACTTTCCCTCTTTGTAACCGAGGTCCCTTACCCGGAATCCTGGATCGCAGACTAGGAGTCAATCTAAGATAAGAGAGTCTTCGGATTTCTCCAACCTTACATATTTTGTGGGTTCTAGCCGACCGCGGGATTCTGAAATTATTTGCTAATGGCGACTCCAACATCCACAAATCAGCCTAATCATCCCTACCACCAAAAACATAACTTATAAATCAACGTGGGCGCTGATTTTTAGTGTCTACAGAATGACGACTTCACTGGGGAATTGTTAGCTCGTACTAGTTGAAACCCGACTCGAAATAGTGTGGTAATATAATCTTAGAGGATATTCTACATTTGCATTCATACCTTGCATTAAAAAAAAATGAGGATCGATCTTTAGCTTACACCCATTCAAGGCTTTCACTCACCCCATGCCTATCCAATCCAAAGTTGTCATGGTAAACCCTAAAGAAGAAACCATTACGCCTAAAAGACACCCTCGGATGACCTGAATTCATGGCTGATAATACCACATTCACCTCAATCATGGACGAAATAGCCCAAAATTTTAAGGCTTTACAGGCCCTTCTTACCCAATATGTTCAAAAAGAGACTATCCAAACCATGCAAGTATCATCACCTAGTGCCCCAATCATCTCAATTTTCCAGCATCCTCGCCATAATGGGAGTCACCTTCAAGGCCAATTTTACGCAACTGAGAATCCTTTCCAACAACTTCTCACTGATGAGAACCGCTATCAAATACAATCTCCCACAGTCAGGAATCCCAGCTAGTTCCAACATCTTCCTCTTAATAGGAGATCCAATCAATTCCAGAGGGCAAAACACCCCTCGACCAGTCTCTCCGAAATCCAAGAGCTCCGGGAGTAATTGCGAGAGGTGCAGAGGAAACTACAAAGGCAGCAAGGAGAGGATCATCCATTCACCAAATTCAGGGACTTATGTCCCTTTCCGGATGCCAGGGTACCTAAAAACTTTGAGGTATCAAAATTTAAGAGATATGATGGTATGGGGTGTCCTATGGACCATTTAAGAGCATTCTGTGGAGAGCTTAATACTATGACAAGTAATGACGGAGCGTTGATCCGTTTGTTTCAAAAATCCTTGAAAGGCGATGCGTTTGATTGGTACACATCATTAAACTACCATCGAATTAAAACTTGGGAACAACTTTCTCAAGCTTTCATTGATCGTTTTGTGTACAATCTTAATGTAGCACCAAAAAGGTAGATCTTGCTACCTTAAAGCAGAGGAGTGATGAGTCATTGTTAGCTTACGTTGGACGATGGCGGGCAATGACCACTAGAATAAAAACACCCATTGATGACGAGGAGCAAATCTACATGATCATCCACTCGGAAAACCCGAGTATCTCTGGATACCTTGTCTCGTATCCATATGCCAACTTTACCCAACTCATTTGTGCTGGGGAACGAGTTGAAGCTGAAATAAGGATTAGGACAATCTCCCCCTGGTGGCCTCATCAGGCCTTCCTAGTACAACGAATAGTGGAAGGAAGATATGTCGAATACAAGAATGGTAACGGAAGTTTTCCTGACCTCCATCTAACAGAAGAAGATAATCTTATTGCCTCTACCCAAGGTGCTCAATTCGCCCCTCAAGAGGGACAATTGCAACAACAACAACAAATGGAGATTTTTCAGTACCCCAATCATGGTCGGCAAACGGGGATGGCCTGGGAGCCTACGCAGTTTACACTGATAGCCCAAACTTACAGTGAGATACTAGTCCAAAGGCAAATACTTACACCGCTACTGCCTAGGCTCCCACCAAACCCTCTGCCACCCAACTATAATGAGAATGAGTATTGTGCATACCACCAATCCCGAGGCCACACAATGGACCGTTGTTTCACCCTGAAACATGCGGTCCAAGATCTGATTGATAACCAAAGGATTGTGGTTACCTCTCCTGCTGTCGCCACCACCAAATACATCCTCCAGAATTTTCTGCCACCGTATCAAGTATGCCCCAGCTCATCAGGAACCCCTACCAACGATATCATTTAGGGAGAATCACCTTGTCATTCAGTTCAATCTGTTAATGCAATTGCCACCAACTTCACACCAATACTTCCAAATATGCAAAGGGCATGCTCATCCAATCCAATCTCTGCGCCCTTAAATATGCAAGGGGCATCTCCAGCTGGTCCAATCTTTGTGCCCTCAGAGCCACCCCTAATCAATTCAATCCGTACATCCTCTGTCTCTCAAGGGGCACCATCTGTCTATCCGACCCTTGCTCCAACTGTCATGCTCCAGGAGAAATCTCCTTCCCCGATCAACATACTGCATGCCCTGGCAAAATCAGGGCCCAACTTCAATCATATGGTAACTTTCCAAGAAGGACATTCTACTGCTTAAAGAGATATGCCTAGCTCTTCTCAGTCTTCGATCCGTTAAGAGAAGAGTCTAGGATGAGTGGTTCCCGCCTCTAGGAGAAAGGTCGAGGAAGAGATTAACGTCGAGATCTTGATCAGTCCTAGAGCATCAACCATCACCTTTCAGGTCTTTGACATCACAGCTTCATTTCATCTCCTCTCTAATCAGTCTTGGATCCATAAAGTCAAGGCTCTCTCTTCAATCCTTCACTAAAAGGCCAAGTACATTTTCAAAGACAAGGCGCTGACCATTCTTGATGATCCTGAACAAATCTTTCCGATAGAAGCAGTCAATCGTCAAGAGCTAGATATCCCGATCATAAACATACAATGCTCCGATGAGGATATCCCATACCATGGTCTTGAGTTTGAGACTGTGAATTACATGCCTCTTGCATGTCCCATCGAATCAAACTATGTCTTCCCTCCAGTCAAGCACCAACATTTTTATTATCAGCTCGAATATCAAGAGAATGCAGGCATGAGAGGACTGGAACATCTGCCTCTTATGGGTGAGATAACGAAGCACAGATGTATCAAAGGAGGGCAAAGTCGGCAATAAGAAGTTGATCCCTTCATCCACACATCAATAAGATCCATCAAGAAAGGGATCATCTATCCGGTGGGCAGGCCGAGATTCACCGTGGAGGATCAAATGAACCTAACTGAGCCATTTGAAAATGACTCATGCAAGAGACAAGAATTGCCCCTGATTGACTGGACCACAGTCTGAGTCCCACCTAAGCAGGAAGAGTCCAAAGACTCACAATGCATCGGGGATGAGCTGAGGAAAGTGACATCCAACACCAACTCAGAACCCAATCCCAAACTCATCACGACATTTGGGTACAACAATGAGGGCCCATCTATTGATCCGTCTGGCCTTGCCTCCTGAGGGGAGAGAGTGCAGGGCAATATTTGGTTCGTGATCCCCAAGACGGCACAATAAAAGCAAATAGTATTTTGCTCTTCGAGTCGAATCAGACAATCCCTGGTTCACATCTTCGTCTTTTTCAAAAAAAAAAAAATCAGAAAATTCTCAAAAAGCCAAAAACACTAGATATTTTCGAAACACCAAAAAAATCATATACTTGTCAAAATCCAAAAAAAAAAAATCATAAAATTCTCAAAAAGCCAAAAACACTGGATATTTTCGAAACACCAAAAAAATCATATACTGGTCAAAATTCAAACAAAAAAAATCAAAAAATTCTCAAAAGCCAAAAACACTAGATATTTTTGAAATGCCAAAAAAAATTATATACTTGTCAAAATCCAAAAACAACACAAATTTCTCAAAACACAAAAACAATAGAAAATCTTTCAAAACTCACAAGCAATAATGTGCCAAATGCGTTTATTACAACACCCGAGTTTAAAGTCGACTCATATGATTTTGATCTAGAGTTAGACTTCAAACTCATGGGTTTGAACGAAGCCCGGGATGGGGACAATGATGATCCAACTCTCAAGCTAGAGGATTCCCTCCGAAAGTTTGAGGCAAAGGCCAATGTCGTCACAGACGATTTTAAAATTGTAAGCTTGGAATCCCCTGAGCTCCCTAGAAAAGTACGCATCAAGAGATCCTCGCCCCGTGAATACAAGTAGAGGATCACAGAATTCTTAAGGCTGGGGCTATCCAACCTTGCGTTCTCCTATGAAGCCTTACCCAGATCGAATGAAGAGCTAGTCATACACCATTTCTTATGAAGCCAGAAGTTAAGCCCATCAAGCAAAGCTGTCAAGATCATGTCTAAAGTCCACGATGAAGTCCTACTAATGAACGATGGAGATAAGCTATTACAACATGCTAGGAAGTGCTTCAAGTATTCAAAGCTTGCATAACGGATCCATACGTGCATGTTTCGAGTCTTTATAACCTGTCAACACTCTAGCCCTTCTTCATTATGGGGTGTGGATATCATCGAAAGAATGAACCCAAATGCATCCAATGGTCATGAGTATATTCTCGTGGCAGACAAAAGCGGGCGCCAACAACATCCTACATCATCGGTGCAAATGAAGAGAGAAGTCAAGGAAAATGATTGGTGGTAAGCTCAATGCAACCAACTACATCTCGCAGACATAAAGCACATAACGATCGCTAGGATCAACGACAAACAAGTCTGAAAGAAAGGTTAGCAACAGGGTAACAATGCACATCTTATTATTGCACCTACTAGATCCAGAGGGCAAGTCCAAGTCATCGTGGGATGATTCATTGATCGTTTGTGAAGATTCTTCCGGGAGGTTCCCTTCATCTCACCATCATTAGGGGCAAAGATCTTGCAGAGCCCATCAACGCTGACAACGTGAATATCTATCATGGGTAATCCTACCTGACTATGTCAACAACCACAATCGTAATGATAAAAGGTTAGCATCCTTAGGTACATTCCATAATCATTCCTTCCCTCCAATAAGTGTTCCAAAAAATAAAGGGTTAAAAAAAAGAAGGAAAAAAAAAGAGAAATAAATAATAAAAAAATGGACGAATAAAGTGCGCAATCCAAAAAAAAAAAAAAAAAGAAAAAAGAAAAGAAAAAAAAAAGAGTCGAACCCAATGAGTGAGAACACAAGTCACCAACCCATTTCCCCTCAGGATAGTTTAACCTAATGTCAATAGATTCATGATCGTGATTGAAGACAAAGTCAGGCAGCTCACTAGTCGGCCGGCAATGAATGGAGTCTAGCCTCCTGTCTCTGTACAAGAAAAAGAGAAATCAAAAGAAAAGTAGCGTGCTTAAGCAAAACAGGCGAGGTGAAAATCCGAAAGGGCGTCTCGAGTAAAAACAACGGGCATGTAGCCGATTTGGTGAAAACTTGAAAAGGCACCAAGGGTAAAAAAAAAAAAAAAAAGCACAGCTGCCAAGGGGCAGACAAGAGTAAAAACTCGGGACATGATGAAAATCCGAAAGGATGCCATGGGCAAAAATAACGAGAAAGCCAATCGTGATGAAAACCTTAAAAGGCGCTACGATAAAAAATGGCTAGAAAAGAAAAAGAAAACAAAAGTGCAGGAATAAGAGAAGCCAAGGCAACAAACAAAGTGAAGAAGCACAAGGAAAAGATAAGTCCCGAATCAGAAATTTGTCAGACTCTACCCAATCCAAGGGGCATGACCCTAGTATGCGCTACTCTTAGGGAATCGAGATTCCTAGTAAACAACTTAGAATACCGGATTCGACGTAGGCTAAGTTCAATATTCTAATTCCACCATCCAGGCACAATCTCAAATGCAAGTAAACACTGACAAATTTGGTACAAAAAAAATTCCTTTAAAATATCTTTTTTACAAGTACATTGTTTTCTTTCATTTACAAGAACAAAAATAAAAACATACATGCATATACAGGACAAGCAGCCAACAAAATCGGGGATCCACAAAATCAAATTTCAAAGCCCCAAAGACCCACATTTCAAAGCCCCAAAGGCCAACATTTCAAAGCCCACAAGGCCCACAAGTTCAAAACCCACAAGGCCCACAAGTTCAAAGCCCCAAAGGCTCACATATCAAAGTCCACAAGGCCTACAAGTTCAAAGTCCACAAGGCCCACATGTCAAAAGCCCACCAAGCCCATTGTTTAAAGGCCCATGGTTTAAAGCCCATGTTTTTAAGCCCATTTCCTAGACCCACATATCCAAAGTAAGGCCTATTACACAAACCCGATTTCAAGGCACATGGTCCTAGGCCCACATGTCCAAATCAGGCCCATGTTCCCCAATTGCCCCATTAATTCATTAGTGGAGGCCATCTGACTAATCGATCTAGACCGTACAATAAAAACCGGACGATCTCGACCAACCATGAGATCGGGCGGATCTTTCAAAAATCTAAAAAAGTATATTTTCAAACCATGAGTCCCATTAATTTATTAGTGGAGGCCATCTATCAATTTATTACAATAAAAATCAGATGATCTCTACCACCCATGAGATCGGACGAATCTTTTAAAAATCCAAAAAAATATATTTATTTTTTCAAACCATGAGTCCCATTAATTTATTAGTGGAGGCCATCTGATCTTTTTACAATAAAAACTTGACGGTCTCAACCATCCGTGAGATCGGATGGATCTTTTCAAAAATCTAAAAAAATATTTCAAATAGATAGCCCTATTAATTTATGAAAGCCATCTAACTTTCCACAAAAATAAAAATAAAATAAAATAAAATAAAAACCAAATGACGACGCCTACTCGCGAAATCGAACGGATATTTTCCTAAAAATTCAAACAATATATTTCAAATAAAATCTCCAAGGAGTCTAGTTACAAAGGGAATAACTTTCAAACAAAATTTCAAAAAATGCACGCGGCACGCAATACGCTGAGAAATCTTCCATATTTTCCAGTTGCGGCCAGTACAAATAGCTAAATAAGATTTGATCTCTCCCGGTTTCCCGAGAGGACGATCGAATCTGTACACGACACATGTACGATTGGCCCGATATCTATATTTGGACAATCGTACTAATGCTAGTAAAAAAGGATTGGTTCTATCTCTGGAAAGAATAATCAAACTCGAAGTGACAACAATCCATTGTAACCAAAGTATCAGAATCAGTAGACTGCATGACAAAATATTACCTGCACATACCTAGTCCGGGATGTTCGTAAAATTTGATCTAGTCCAAGTCGGCATAGTGAGTTCCCCATAAGGTCGCACCAACGCGCAGGGCAGCTAACCACTTTGACGATCAAACAGAACGAATACTCGTAGGGTGATTACGTAGCAAAGGAAATGACAGATCAAATAGTACAAGACTCCTTGTAAAGCCGCAGAATGCGCAGAGGCCCTACTTTTCCAACTTACCCTCCAATGCTATTAACAATCCAACGTGAAAAGGTTGTGATTGGTGACCCATAATGCCGCACCAACGCGCAAGGACAATCACAACGTTTTCCTCAACCCTCATATATGTGCAAGTCATCACTTTTCCAAACAATCAGCTGATAATGATGTAATGGCAGGTAACAGATTCAAGTCACTATCTTTTCTGACCAGAAGGGTGGGGTGTCCACTCGCTTGGGCCTTCGGTTGCTCATAACCTCGGCCAAAGAGGGGCATCTGTAGACACACCACCCAGGCTAGAATCTTGAAAAGGCTAAGATAATCCGCGAACCATGATCATATCCTAAACCAAACCTTAATCCGAACCATAAACCAACAACCAACCTAACCCTAACCCTAACCCTAACCCTAACATTAACCTTAAACCTAACTTAAACTCTAAACCTAGCCTAACCCTAGCTTAAACCTTAATCCAAACCCTAAACCATCACCTTTATAAACTTACCTCCAACATTCACACTATTTACTATCCTACCAAGCCAAAAGTCAACTTTCATATGGATTTACCCATGCAGTTCACCATATTTATCATACTACCAAGCCAAAAGTCAACTTTCATATGGATTTACCCCTGTTGTTCACTATATTTACCATCCTACCAAGCAAAAGTCAACTTTCATATGGATTTACCCTTGTAGGTCACCCTATTTACCATTTTTACCAACCTCACGAACCACCAAGAGCCAATGAGAGCATGCCATATGGCATTCCTCTCCTCTCAACCAATCACAAGTTGTCACGTCAACTTTTACCCCTTACCTACCTACCAATTATAACAATGTCATTGGAGAAGGCTATAAATAGTGCTCTCCCCCTTCACATTTCACACACAACCAAGAAAGCCTAAAATCCAACTGAGGGAGAGGGAGAGAGTGAGGGTGAGGAAGTGCTCCTAAACCTCTAAGTTTAGCTTTTTTTAGCTCACCCTTAACCTCATCCCGACCGTCCTAACCCCACAAGCTTAGTCCGGATTGATCCTGGTGCAGTCAATGTCTTAACCTACTCAAGATCAAGCCAAAGATCAATTCATTTTAGATACAAGCATTCATCATGACATTTATTCTCTTCTCAATCCCCTGCTTCTCTAGATCTCTAGTGAGCGTATGCTCTGTAACTTGTCATACACTGGATCCTTTCACATCAGAAATTTTTAGTGATCTAGTCCATTTTTCTTACCTCTTTGCATAAGCATCATCACATCCGCCTTCTAGGTACGTCGTTGGACGTATGATCTGTGGCCTGCCGAAATCTCGGATCTTACCGCATTAGAAATCCACGTGTGCGCCTAGTCATATCTCAACCACATCATCCATCCCTTGAGATTGTTTTACCACACAAAGTAGAGACCGTATGTTCGTACGGGTAAAGAGGGTGCGTAACACCTTCCCTCTTTGTAACTGAGGTTCATTATCTGGAATCCCGGATCGCAAACCAGAAGTCAATTTAAGGTAGGGGAGTTTTCGGATTTCTCCAACCTTACATATTCCGTGGGTTCTAGCCAGCCACGGGATTATGAGATTATTGGCTAGTGGCGACTCCAACATCCACAAATTAGCCTAATCACATCCACCACCAAAAACACAACTTATAAATCAACGTGGGCGCTGATTTTCAGTGTCTACAGCTCACTAAAACCATTCATCTCTTCAGATATTGGGATGCGTAAGTCGAGTAACATGACTTAGTAAAATAACCTTCTTGAGGTCTTGGGAATCTAGACTCCTCTCTCAAGCGCAACTTACGTTGGGAAAGAAAAACGGTCGCGGATTGCTACTAACAATTTGAGTATCCAAACTCACTAGTCAACCTATCCATATCTAATCGGGAATGGATTGGCCACTCCCCTTGCCACCATCCCCGTGGCTGGTGGTCGGTGCTATGTGGGCCACACCATATCAACGATTCTGTTCATACATTCAGCCTTATCCTTTTAGGGCTTTATACAAAAAATAAGAGGGGTATAAATCTCAGGTTGACCACACCATAAGAAAACAATATTGACTGGATATCAACCATTAAAATCCTCATAAGGCCCATTGTACTGTCTATTTGACATCCAATCGTTAATTAGGTCATACAAACCCAAATGAAGGGAAAACACAAATAATCTGAGAAAAAGGATGGACGGCTTGGATAAACAAATACATCACAGTGGGGCGGCCCACAGAACTGCCCGTTCCGAGCTAGAGTCAGGCGGGGGTAGGACGCAATCCGCGTCCATCCGGAATGGAAGCGGATTGGCTAGTGTACCTCACACCAGCTACATAGTTGTTGTAGGTACGTGTCGTGCGAAGACGAGCATTGATGCTCCTCGAGCTCCGAGTTGTACGAATAGTTCAAAGGAGATCAAAGTTACATGGGCTCCACAGTGATGTATTTATTATATCTACACCGTTCATCTATTTTTTAGAGTTCATTTTAGAGCATTATCCAAAAAATGAATCATATCCAAAGATCATCTGGACCACACCATAAATAGCAGCAGAGATAACGATTTTCACCACTTGATAGTTAGATCTGTCTTATTTTTCGTATCAAGCCATAAGACGAGCTCGCCAAATGGATGGACAGTTTGGATATAATACATATATCATGATTAAACCCACAGAACTTGCTGATGTCAATACAACAGCTATATTGCTGGTGTGAGGTACACTAGCCAATTCGCTTCCATCCGGGACACGGGGACGTGGATTAGATACTAACAGGTTGAGTAGCAGAGTCGGCTACTGAAGTGATGTCACCAAGTTCTATGGGCCCCACTATGATGTATGTGTTGTATCCACACCGTTCATCCATTTTGAGATATCATTTTAGGGCAATAGCCAAATAATGAGATAGATTAAAAGTTGCAGTGGACTCCACCACAGAAAACAGTGGGGAGAGTGATTCCCATCGTTGAAACTATCCTAAGGCCCACCATAATGTTTATTTGAAATCCTACCTGTTCAAAAGTTAAATAAGACATGAAATAAGGGAAAACAAAAATATCAGTTTGATCTAAAACTTTTGTGGCCTTTAGAAGTTTTTAAAGGTGGGTGTCACTGTCCCCACTGTTTTCTGTGCTAGGGTCCACTGAAGCTTTGGATTTAACTCATTATTTGGATGTTGCCCTAAAATGATCTCTCCAAATGGATGGAAGGTGTGGATACAAAACATACATCATGGTGGGGCCTACGGAACTTGGTGACGTCACTTTAGTAGTGAGTCTCACTACTCAACCTGTCAATAGCTAATCCGCGCCTGGGACATGGAAGCCGTTGGCTGTGTACCACACGGGTATATAGCTGATGTATTGACGTCAGCAAGTTCTGTGGGTCCCATCATGAGGAATGTGTTATATCCAAACCATCCATCCATTTGGCGAGCTTGTCCTAAGGCTTGAGACTAAAAATAAGACAGATCTAAAGATAAAGTGGACCACACTGCAAAAAGCAACGGAGGATTTAATGTCTACCACTGAAACCCTTTTGCATAGTCACGTAACAACCTCGACCTATGATAACTACGATCCATATAACATGACAACCACGACTTATATCAACCACGACCCACATAACATGATAACCATGACCCATATAACATGATAACTACGACCCGCAACAACCATGACCCGAATGACAACCACGACCTATATCAACCACGACCCACATAATATGACAATCACGATCCATATAACATGATAACTACGACCCGTGACAATCACAACCCGGATGACAACCATGACCCATATAACATGACAACCATGATCCATATAATATGACAAGTACGACTCATGACAACCACGACCCATGAAAACCACGACCTATATAACTTGACAACCATGACCCATATAACATGACAACTTCGACCCATATAACTTGGGTAGTGTCCACTTCTAACAAACTTCACAGTGGGCCCATGGATTATACACATACATCAATGTGGGCCCATTTGGGTTGTGGTATGCATGGGTCGTAGTTGCCATGTTATGTGGGTCATGGTTGTCATGTTGCATGGATCGTGGTTTGCAACGTGTTCACTTCCTTTTCTACCAAACCATTGGTACCATAGCGTAAGGCTCATGATGGGGTGATCCGATCCATCTACCTTGTCGGCGAGTTTGCCGTAGGCCCAAAAAGTCCTGACTTAGGCAGTGTCCACTACTAACAAACATCAAAGTGAGCCTAGAAAGTTTCAATAGTCAACATTATTTTCTATTTTCTGACCCACACGAGCACCGAATCAGGCTGATATTTGGGCCCTACACTTAAAATGACACAACAAAAGGATGGGCGGCATGGATTATACACATATATCAATGTGGGCCCATATGGGTTGTTGTTTGCATGAGTTATAGTTGTCATGTTATATGGGTCGTGGTTGTCATGTTGCATGGACCGTGGTATCCACATGTTCACTTCCTCTTCTACCAAACCATTGGTACCATAGCTTAAGGCCCACGATGGGGTGATCCAATCAATCCACCTTGTCGTGGGCCCAAGAAGTCCTGACATGGGCAGTGTACATTTCTAACAATCATCACAGTGAGCTTGGAAAGTTTCAACAGTCACCATTATTTTTTATTATGTGGGCCACACGAGCACTGGATTGAGCTGATATTTGGGCCCTATCCCTAAAATGACATGACAAAAAGGATGGGCAGCATGGATGAAACACATACATGTTGGTGGGGCCCACCGAGCACTAGCCATTGGCTAGTGGCAGGAGGAGTAGCCAATCCGTCACTTTCTTGGGTTTTGAAAAAGAAGGTAACTTCTTATTCACTCCATGACGTATGACTTTTGAACCAAGGATAGGGGCGTTTTCATTCGAAACAATATCCAGAAGTTGTAAAAAGGCCACTCTTAGGATATCTGAAACGTAGTACCTCACGAGGTAATTTGACCAAACTTCGAGGTCAGTACGGTCAAATTACCATTTAAATATCCAAAGCTTTGGCAGTATCCAACTCCCTACGTCAGCAGTGAATTTGCGGGCTCGAATTAGGTACTACCCACGCCTGTGCAGAGCGCAGGACAGGCTAGACATGTAGCCCCTTAATTGGTGGAGAGCGGTTACGTCAGAAAGCGGAGGACACATCAGCAAATGGAGGCGTTAGCCCGCATTTTTACTCAGGTCCACAAAGAACCTCAAACGTCTCTACCGCTTTCTACCTATTTCCATGGACAGATTTCTTGGGAAAGTCTTTGGCGGGAAGTTCCTACGCAAGGATGTTGGGTGGGGCCCATAACCATTTTTTTTGGAAATCTACTCCGTTCATCTGTTTTGAGATCTCATTTTAGGACAAAAGACCAACAATGAGGTGAATCCAAAACTCAAGTGGGCCACACGAGAGGAAAAATTGGAGAAAGACATACCTACCGTTGAAACCTTCCCGGGCACCACCTTCCAAACCGTTTATAAGGTCATTAACACTGGAATGAAATGGAAATACAAAAATTTTAGCCTGAAACAAATCTTTTATGGCCATAAGAATATTTCAACGGTTCTCACTGAATCCCCACCGTTTTCTCTCGTATGGCCCACTTGAGTTTTGAATCCACCTCATTTTTTGTATAATGTCGTAAAATGAGATCTCAAAATGGATGAACGGAGTAGAATTCCCACTAACATGGTGGTGGGCCCCACCCATCATCCTTGCACAGAAACTTCATGCGAAAGGCTTTCGCAGGAAATCCGCATCCCCTTTTCCCCATTCAAGTAGGAAACTGATTGGCTACTCCTTGTGCCACCAGCCAGTAGCTAGTGGTTGGTATGTGCTTCATCCATGCTGTCCATCTATCTTTCTAAATCATTTTTCTAGATCATCTATGCCACAGGAAAACAATAGTGATTGGATATCTACCATTAAAATCCTCCTAAGGCCACTGTACTGTTTATTTGACATCCAATCTGTTGATTAGGTCATAAAGACCCAGATGAAACTAAAAGCAAAGATCAGCTTGATCCAAAACTTTTATGGCCTCTAAAAAGTTTTTAATCGTCAACTTTCATTCAACACTGTTTCCTGTGATGTGGTCCACTTGAGATTGGGATATACCTCATTTGGGTCTCATACCATAAAATGATCTAGAAAAATAGATGGACAACATGGATGAAACACATATCGAACGCTAGCTATTGGCTGGTGGCAGAGGGAGTAGCCAATTCGTTTGGGACGCGGATTAGATACTGACAGGTTGAGTAGCGAGACTCGCTACTGAAGTGACGTCACCAAGTTCTGTGGACCCTACTATGATGTATGTATTGTATCCACAACGTCCATCCATTTGGAGATATTATTTTAAGGCATTAGTCAGAGAATGAGGTAGATCCAAAGCTTTAGTGGACCCCACCACAGAAAACAACGGGAAGATTGATGTCCATCGTTGAAACCTTCTTAAAGCCCATGATGTTTTCTCGAAATCCAACCTGTTCAAAAGTTAACAAAGACATTAAAGAAGGGAAAACACAAATATCAGTTTGATCAAAAACTTTTGTGGCCTTTAGAAGTTTTTAACGGTGGCATTACTCTCCCCACTGCTTTCTGTGGTGGGGTCCACTGGAGCTTTGGATGTGACTCATTCTTTGGATCTTATCCTAAAATGATCTCTCCAGATGGATGGATGGCATGGATACAAAACATACATCATGGTGGGGGCAAAAGAACTTGGTGACGTCTCTTCAGTAGCAGTCTGCTACTCAACCTGTCAGTAGCCATTTCCTACTTGAACGGGGAGAAGGGGACGCGGATTTCCTCCTAAAGCCTTTCGCATGAGGTTTCTGCGCAAGGATGATGGGTTGGGCCCACTACCATGTTAGTGAGAATTCTACTCCATCCGTTTTGAGATCTCATTTTACGACATTATACAAAAAATGAGGTGGATTCAAAACTCAAGTGGGCCATACGAGAGAAAATAGTGGGGATTTAGTGAGAACCGTTGAAATATTCCTATGGCCATAAAAGATTTGTTTCAGGCTAAATTTTTTGTATTTCCATTTCATTCCAGTGTTAATGACCTAATAAACGGTTTGGATGACATATAAACATCAAGGGTGGAGCCCATGAAGGTTTCAACGGTAGGTATGTCTTTCCCCAAATTTTCCTCTCGTGTGGCCCACTTGAGTTTTGGATTCACCTCATTGTTGGTCTTTTGTCCTAAAATGAGATCTAAAAACAGATGAACGGAGTAGATTTCCAAAAAATGGCTGTGGGCCCCACCCAACATCCTTGCGTAGGAATTTACTGCAAAAGCTTTTGCAGGAATTCCGTCTTAGAAATAGGTAGAAAGCAGAAAAAAAAAAAAAAAGAGGAGACGTTTGAGGTTCATCGTGGACCGAGTACAAATGTGGGCTAACGCATCCGTTTACTGATGTGTCCTCCCCCTTCTAATGTAACCGCTCTCCACCATTATAGGGGCTACATGTCTAGCATGTCCTGAGCTCTGCATAGGCTGGGGAAGTACCTAATTCGCCCCCTAAATTTGCCTACCATGGTATATGTGTTGTATCCACACTGTCCATCCATTTGAAGATATTATTTTAACGCATGAGCCAAATAATGAGCATATCTAAATATCCAAAGCTTGGGCAGTATCCAACTCACTACCTCAGCAATGAATTTGCGTACCATGATGTATGTGTTGTATCCACACTGTCCATCCATTTGGAGATATTATTTCAATGCATGAGCCAAATAATGAGCATATCTAAATATCCAAAGCTCTGGTTGACTGGACGCAGAAAATAGTGGGAACAATGGCACCCACTGCCGAAACCTCCCTAGGGCCCACCATAATGTTTATTTCAGATCCAACCTGTTGATAAGTTAACATCGGCAAAGGAAAACACAAATATCAGCTTGATCAAAAACTTCCGTGACCACAAGAAGTTTTTATGGTAGCATTCAATTCCCACTGTTTTATGTGGTGGGGTCCACTTAAACTTTGGATCTGCATCATTATTTGTTTCATGTCCTAAAATAAACTCTCCAGATGTATAGACGGTGTGAATGCAATACATACATTATCATGCGGCCTACATAACTTGGTAAGCCAAAGTAGCCACCGTGCTGCCAAACCACGAGCCCGCAAGGTAAAACCTAGGCTCGATCCCGTCCATGCCGTGGTGGGCCCAAACAAATTAATATCCCCGAACCCAACCAATAATTATTATGCATGGTTTGAGGAAAGTCTGGCCGCCCACTTTGTATAATATCTTATCTATTTATTAGGTGTACCCATAATGCATATGACAAAAATGCCTTTGAAATCCTAAACGGGCCTGGCTGAATCTCTCTTAAACAAAACATGAACCTAGCTCAGTTATTAAACCAGTTTATAATTTCGCCCAGGTCTTACCCTTAAGGATAGTATTCTAGCTCAACCCCAGCCTTAGGCAATCTATGTTTAAAAGTCCAGTGGGCCAGCCCAGCAAATTGACATCCCTAGATTTGTGAGTTCATGACCATTAGGTCAGTTTAGTTTGGTGGGGGAGAGCATCCAGGCACATGTATCTAAACTGGTCAATTCCTTCTAGGCCATGTCTCTACTTATCAGGGTATTCAGATGCAGGCTATGTCTAAAAGCCTAAGGCCAGCCCTGCACATTTATTATCCTAGATTTGTGAGTCTGCGACCATCTGGTCGGTCTACTTTGTTGGTGAGCATCCAGGCAGGCACATGTATCAGCACGGGTGAATTCCTTCTAGACCTTGACCTGGTTTTTCTGTCTCCACCCAGCAGGGCATTCAGGGTATTCAAATGCAAGCAAAGCAGTTTTACAGTCTATGTTGTCTTGATCTAGCTACTCTATTTATTATTATATGAGTGTTAAAGTCCCTTGATATAGATTTATACACCATCTTCCAACGGCTTGAGCTTTTACAGCAAGTAGTGATTTGACGTGGAGCAATGCAAGTAAGACCAAGATAAAAACCAAAATGAGAGATAAGAGTTAGCTAGGCATGATAACTTAGGATGGTTCAAGAATATGTCAATTCCTATAGACAATGACAGAGCTTTTCTTTTCATTAAAAGTACAGATAATCCCAAGTAATATCCCAGAAGATAAATACTAGAAATAAAATAAAATACCTCCCTTTAACTTTACTTCTCTTAATATAAATTGCAAAAGAGAGCCAGTGGCAATCTATACAAACTATCCTTCATCATATGGTGCCCACAGGAGAGAGAGAGAGAGAGGTACAAATAGGGAGAAGACATCTCCCATGGGCTAGAATTTTTGACAGATCGATCGACTCAAAATGTGATATAGATAGGAGTCTCGTCTCAAATAAGATAATTAGATTTTTTTAAAAAATAAAAATAAAAAAAATAAATAATAGAAGGCTTTATCTACCTTTTCCACCTTTACAAGTGTATGGCCTTTAGAGGATTCCAATTATAAGGACCTTACATCAGTAAGTGAAAAAATAATAATAATAACATAAGCAAGTGGATGTGTAGAAGTGATTAAGTAACAAATAAAAGGTAATTATGGAAATCGCCTGTTTTTTTTGTCCATTTTAAAATATACACCCACTGTTAAAATATTTGAGTAGTTCACCTACCATTTTAAAATACTATAAGAAAAGTATTTATTTAAGTCTAACTAATAAAGATAGAAGGAACGCACCCTTAATGGCTGAAAAAGTTTGTTTTTCCCCTATGGCCATTCGTTTTTTGTAATCTATCCCCATCGTTGGGAGTGAGCATATGCAACGGCCTCAAGCTGGCCCGTTAGTCTAGGATTCTCAACCTTTTGTCTGAACTCTCTGCGGATACTTGGGGTGTTTGAATGCACATCTACAGCCACATTCTACCAATTGTAACATGATAGCGGCTATGAAACAGGACTTGGTTTGGCTGGTGACCTTGGCAATGAAACAAGGTTAGCTGGTGTCGAAGCCCGATGAGCCCTCACCATGATGTATCTAATTTATCGCCATTTATTCATTTTGTCAGCTTATTTTATAGCGTGAGCTTAAAATTAAATTATATTAAAGGACAAGTGGACCATACCAATGTAATGTTTATTTGTCATTCAGTTTATTCATAAGGTCCCATAGACCTAAATGAAGGAAAAACACAAATACCAGTTTGATCCAAAACCACTATAGCCCTTAAAGAACTTTTCAATTGAAAATTAACATTCAATCCCCACTGTTTATGTAGTGTTGTCCACTTGAGCTTTCAATCTTTCTGACTTTCGGGGCTCGTGTCCTCAAATAAGTCAAAAAATGAATGGACGGCGTGGATAAAACGGTGTTGGGGTCACCAGCCAAACCGCGTACAATGAAGCATGCCTTGTGCCATGAGTAATGTATCCATATGGAAGAGGAAAGCTATGGGACATGCCATGTATCATTGAGTTGTCTGTAGACTCTGTACATCCCACATGCATCTCTTCCTTTGCAAGGCTTGTCATATCCATCATGCACAGTTCTTCAATGTACACGTTAAATATCTGTGCAGCTGTGGCGAGGGTCAGGCATACAGAGAATGATCGGATACGTTCCAACTCATGGTAATTTCCATACCGCGAGCTATCTGGGGCCCACTGTAATGTGTGACCGCCATCCAACATGCACCCCCATGTTATGCCTACACCCCAAATTCATCCCGATCCATGACTCTGGTGGGCCACCCCAAAGGGAACAAGGGAAGACGTTGAGAATAGGTATGCCACCGTAATGGAATGTGGGGCCCTGTTGTCTGTATTCCATCCAACCTATACATCACGTTAGATCTACAAGACGAGCGACACGACGAGGGACACAACTAAACTTGGGCCATCGAAATATTCAGCTGTGTTGAGATTTGGTTTTTGAAAAATCAAATGAATTAGAAAATTTTATTTTTCTGGTAAAATAAATTTAAATTTTCAAACGAAGAACGGTTTCTTTTAGTGCCACATAGAAAATGAAAAACAAATTCCGTGGTTTATATGAGGAGGTGTGCAGGAGTTTTGGAGGTTAATATAATCTGGTTGTTTGTTTGTGCTCAGACATGATTGTATGCAGTGTGGCTGTAATGACGCTAATCAGTGTACTTTGCACTCATTCATTAGCAAGACGGTGTGGTCACAGTAAGCTTCAGCTTTATACGGTACGGAGAATTGTTGGATTATTAATTAAAAAATATAGTCAACCATTTTGAGAACGACTAGACGCCTTAAAACCCACAACAGCACCTGCATATTTTGGACAGTATATATAAGCCTTCAATTTTTGGCCCACATGGGGTCCGATTATAAGAGAAATGCGGCAGCGGTCCACATCGAACTGAAAAGCTCCTGATTTCGGGGCCAGAATGTCTCGACGTGGTAGACTGAGGGAAAGCATCCGTCCATTGTAGGATGTAACAGATCAACGATCTGGGTTCCGTAACCATGGACCCCACTTGTAAGAATGGAAAACCCATATGTGATGTGCGATGACAACGACCGCGTACGTCACATATTTCGTTTTCTGTACTACAAAGGAATCGTAGGCTCAAGACGCGTGGCTTTGAATAGTTTACGTGCATTCCCAGTTCTGACATGTGGAGGCTATAGTCTCGTAACCCTGACCGTTCGTCTGTTGGTCCCATATTGGATAGACCATTTATAAGAAGTCTCCCGGATTGCAAGATCCTAGCCATCAATCTTTGGAAAAATCTTCAATTGAATGCTGACCGTTTATTTCTCTTCTCAACCATCTATATATGGGCGCGGCTTGGTGGATCCCTGATTGTGGGGTCTATATTAATGTACATGTCTTTCATACACGCCGTCCATCCGTTTCTCCGGCTCATTTTATGGCATGATCCCAAAACCACAGCAGATCACCATTGGAAATAGTGTTTAATGATAAAGTCACAGTGATCACTTGGACGAAGGGACCACATAAATATCAGTGGTATCCAAAACTTTTGTCACTTGAGAACTTTTTAATAGCAATTACCACTGTTTCGTGTTGTGTGGTCCACCTGAGATTTGGGTCTCATGCCTTAAAATGAGATGGTGAAACGGATGAACGGCATGGACTTAAGACACATACATCAAGGCAGCCCCAATCAGGGATCCACTCACTTGCCGCGCCCTCTAGGACGTGGAATTCCTAAGAACGCCTTTCCCACCGAGTTCCTGTACATGGATTCTGTGTGGAGTCTACTTTTATGTCTGTGAGAAATCCAATTTGTCCATTTGTTTTTCGAGCTCATTTTAGAACGTACGACAAAAAAAATGAGGAGATCTAAAACTCAAGTGGACCATACGAGATGAAACAGTGGGGAAAGGAATACTTACCGTTGAAACCTTCCTACGCTCTAATTGATATTTATATTCCATCCAGACCGTTTATAATGTCATTATCACTGAGATGAAGTGAAAACACAAAGAAGTTAAACCGATACAAAACTTTTGTGGTCATATAAATGTTTTAACTATGGTCACTAAATCCCAATCGTTTCCTCTCGTGTGGCCCGGTTAAGTTTTGGATACATTTCATGTCCTAAAAAGAGCTCAAAAGACGGATGGACGGAGTGGCTTTCTACAAAACATCACAGTGGCCCCACACAGATTCATTGTGCAGTAAATTCTCCTCTATATAGGCCCGTTTGGTAACGTCCCAACGAGTAATGGGCAAAGCATTTGCCTCGGTTAAAAGACCTTATAACCCTTACCTCCCTACGAAAGGACTTTTTTTTCCCACGCACTCACACCGACACAACACAGCGGCACTCAGATTCATGAACTGTTTTTTTTTTAAAAAGGGAGCCAATCTGTGGTGGAACCAATCCTTTAAACGGCTCCGATCATCTAAAGTACGGTACAAATAGCATGCTTGGTAGTCCACCGTCTAGCAAGACCCCGTCATACGGATGGAAACTGGGTCTAATTGCTGTACGCGGATTTCCTGCCGTAAGTTCCTGGGCTGGGATCCTGGTGGGGCCCACCTTGATGTTTATGAGAAATTCATTCCGTCCATATGTTTTGAGAGATCATTTTAGGCTATGTGACCAAAAATGATCGGAATCCAAGACTCAAGGGGGCCACACGAGTGGGAAAACTAGGGAAAGAAATGCCCACAGTTGAAACCTTCCTGAGCTCCACCTTGATGTTTATATGATATCCAAACCGTTTATAAGGTCACTATCACTGGGATGTACTGAAAACACACAAAAAATTAGCTTGATGCAAAACTTTTCTGGCCATACGAATGTTTCAACGATGGTTGTTCAATCCTCACTGTTTCTTCTCGTGTGGGCCACTTGAGGCTTGTATCCTGTTCGTATTCAGTTTCACATTCTATAATGATCTCGCAAAACAGATGGATGGAGTGGATTTCTCACATCAAGAAAGGGTCCTAGCGCAGGAACTTCCTGCGAAAGCTTTCTTCAGGAAATCCGCGTCCTAATTGCTTATATGCATCAGGGAAATTACGCGTGCTATGGGAGTTGATACTCGGGCCCAAATCCACTATAACATTTTACATCTTTGCAACGGTCAGGACCATCAAAATTGTGGATCCCAACATGAATGGTCCATCTCTAAGAAATTGCACGATTTAGAAAACCATCCAATTATAGGGCTTTTCTCTATTTGACAGCCCACCGTTTGAATGGTTTAGATCATTTGAACACTTTACAAGAATAGAATCGCTCATTGCTGTCCATCCGTTTATTGTAGCTGTCTCTGTGCTTGTCAGCTATTTAAAAAGGCCCATCAATAGATGGACTCTTTCGTCGCTCGTCCTTTCGAGTGTTGGCTACGTAATTTTTACAGCTCTTGGGCTTGCGTTTTTCCAAGCCCATCTGTCTTTCAGTGTAGGGCTATCATTGGGATTTGGATCTGCAGGTACCCGATGAACATGACTCGGTTTTAATGCGTCCAGGTCCATTTTTTCGGTCCCTTAAGAAAATCGGGTCAGGTTCGGGTCTCATTCTTTTGCACCCGTTAAAATCACGTATGGTCGGATCCATCAGCTTCGACCCAGTTAGAATCATGTCGGGTCCAATTACTTTTAACAGTATGATTATATTTATATATTAAACACATTGATTATTTTACCAACAAAATGACGTTTTGTATGCTGCAATCATGTAACAGTGCATGTTTGCATAAAATGCATGTGTCAAAGTGGCACATGTGTGTGCAATCACTTCTATCCATTGAATGGGACAGGTTATGTAAATACCTTTATTTGTCCAAACCCAACTTAAAAAATAGATCCCTAGGCGCTATCGATACATGAACCTGATTGGATCCAGGTCCAGTCTTAAGGAATGAGACCTCAACCCGACAAGACCCTTAATCCTGTTAAACCGGGTACAGGTACTATCCCATCCAACCCGAACGCAAGCCAGTGACAGCCCTATTTCAGTACATTATACAGAATCAAGCCCAGGCCCTGTACATCAGTAAGAATGCCAAAGGTTCAGTATTTTCAAGGTGCATTTCTACTAAGGCTGCCACGTTAAGGCATCAACTGGGCCCATACAGTATATCAATGTAATGTATATCAAGGGACTTTAATACTCCCCCACACGTGCCGGGTAGAGCTAACAGGTCAGGCTTTATTTTCTGATCTCTATGCTGGTCTCAGTTTTCCTTAGTACTTGACCATTTCACTCTGATACCATATCAATTAACTCTTACTCTAAAAGCAAAAGCTCGAGCAATTAAAGTATGGATGGTGTATCAATGTATATTAAGTGACTTTAACACACTTCATTAAATTTGTTGCAGCTTTTGGTCTCTCAATAAATTTGTTACAGCTTTTGGTCTCAGCTTGAGTTTCCCTTAAGAGCTGCGGAACCTAGTTGAAGGTGCATGGTTAAATCATTCATTGATTAGATTTGTAAAATAGATTCATTCTCAACATTGATAATCCAAGCCATTGATGATCTCGTGGTCCATTCATTGATGAACTCTTTGCCAATTCATCGTTCCTAATCCACGGACCTACTCTGGACTCCTCACAAAGATATCTCGAATCCATGAGGAAAATAAGAAAAATAGAAATAATTCTATAAATTTGTAATAAATTCATTGATGATGAAAAATGAGCTTACAACCTCTTAAATAATAACATAAACCTTAGGAAGAAGTTTCAGAAGCATATTATAACTAAAACTCCTAGAAATCGTGACTTACTATAAATAGTAAACTTACTAATTATAGACTGTCATGATTCCTACTAGACCGTATGGTTTTCGGCCAAAAATAGTAAGTGCCCTATTTGGCTTAACCATGCTACTCTCCTAAGTTTTCTAAGCACTTTTGTTGTTGGATGCAACTTCTAAAGCCAAATGGATGAAGAGTTATAATTAAACTAAAACTTACTATAAATAGTAAAAATGAAATTAAAACAGAAATTCGACCATCGATTTGGTAGAATCTCACAAATTCAACGTGTGCAACTCGACATAGAAGGTTGGGTGGCTAAAGTAGCTTCTCCTACCCCAAAATCATATTAATTCATTCTGGTTTGCGAGATGCACCCGTTTTAAGCTTTTGACAGTCAAGATCACTTCTACCTCTGATTGGGCCTTTTTTGGCCCATCTTGGCCATGAAATTGTACGCGACATGCTCTATATTAGCCCCGCCCACTTCAAAAGAACTTGTCCTACTTCAGTTCATGATACTCAATTAGGTCCACGACGTTGAAAGTACGCGAGATCACCATGTCATTCGGAAGATCAACAACATAAGCGTTGTCATTAATCTTTTGGAGGATCGGTACCAGTCCAATCTTCTTATTCTTCAAATTGTTATGCATCGGTTGGAAATCTTTCCTTATGTAGATGGACTATAACATGGTCGCCCACCTCGAACGCTTTTTGTCGTCAATGCTTGTCGGCTTACTCATTGTATATATTGTTCGAGGCATGTAGCTTGGCTTGCAACTTCGTATGAATGCTCATGATTTTGTTCGTCATATTTTTGCTGCAATGCTCATGCCTAAGAGCATGGGCAAAGGTACCAGGTCAAGTGTGTGGCGAGGCACTCAACCGTAAATAATCTGGAACGAGGACTTCCCTGTTGAGTAGTTCACTATGTTATTGAATGCAAACTCCACTTGAGACAAGGTCATGTCTCATTACTTCGGCTTCTTGCTTGAAATACATTGAAGGGGGTTCCCCAGCGTGCGATTCACAACTTCAGTTTGTCCATTGGTCTATGAGTGGTAGGCATTGCTGAACTTAAGTCGTGTACCAAACCGATTCCACAAAGTCTGCTAGAAGTGGCTAATGATCTTTGTATCATGGTCAGAAGTGATGGTCTTGGGAACCTCGTGTAGCAGCACAATCTCTTTGAGAAATAGATTTGCCACGTGTGTCACTACGAGGGTCTTCTTGTATGGAATAAAGTGCGCCATCTTCGAGAAACGATCTACCACCACGAACACCGAATTCATGCCACACTGTATTTGTGGGAGACCCAATACGAAGTTCATAGATAGGTCCTTCCAAGGGCCGTCAGGTACAGATAATGGGGTGTAGAGATCCGTATTTTAAGACTATCCCTTGGAAGTCTGACAAACATGACAGTGCTGCACTGCTCTACCCACATCATGTATTAACTCTGGCCAGTAGTACCACTCCTCAATAAGAGCTCTTGTCTTATCCCACCCAAGGTGTCCACTAAGGCCACCTCCATATAACTCTTGGATGATCTGCTCCCTCAGCGAGCTTTTGGGGATGCATAGTTGATTCCCTTTGAAAAGGAAGTCGTCTTGCATATGTAGGTCAGTAAGGTGACTTTCGTGACATTTAATCTATGTGTCCTTGAAGTCGTCGTCATCAGCATATATGTCTTTGAGGCACTCGAACCCAACAACTTCATTGCTCATGGTGACTAACAAAGTTGCACGGCGGCTAAGCGCATCAGCCACTTTGTTTTGCTTCCTTGACTTATGTTTTAGCACAAATGTGAATTCCTGCAAGAATGAAATTCACCTACCATGTACACGATTCACATTAGTTTGGTTATTAACGAATTTGAGAGCTTGATCGTCTATGTAAAGAATAAACTTCCTCTGAATTAGTTAACGACGCTAATGTCGCAATGACTGAACCACTACACACAATTGGAGCTCATACGTTGACCACTTTTTGCGTGCATCACTAAGCTTTTCACTTTAGAAGGCTATCGGCCTGCCTTCTTGAGACAAAACTTCCCCAATTCCAATGTAAGAAGTAGCACATTCGACTTTAAACAGTTTGTTGAAACTGGGAAGTGATAGAACAGGGGTGGCGGACAATTTGTGCTTGATTTCAGTAAAGCTCATGTCGGCTTCATCAGTCCACTAAAATTGTCCCTTCTTCATGCAATCTATAATTAGTGATACAATGGTGCTAAAAATTTTCACGAATCGACGATAAAATGTCATCAATCCGTGAAAACTCCATACTTTGTGTATGTTTGTTCGAACCAACCATTCTCTGATGGCTTTAACTTTTTCATCGTCCACCTGGATGCCCGTGGATGTCATAACAAAGTCCAAAAACAATAGACTATCGGTCAAAAAACTGCATTAAAAAAATTGATATATAACTTGTTTTCGGTGAGCACTTGAAGAACCTGCCTAACGTGTTCCATATGGCTCGCTTCGTCTTGACTATATATCAAGATGTCATTTAAGTAGACCACAACAAACCGTCCAATGAATGGTTCAGAACTTAGTTCATCAACCTGATCATGAACGTACTAGGTGTGTTCGAAGGACCGAAGGACATAACCATCCATTCATACAACCTTCCATTGTTCTTAAAAGTCGTCTTCCACTCATCACCCGGTTGTACTCGAATATGATGGTAGTCACTCCTTAAATCTAATTTAGAAAATAATTTTGCATCCTTAAGCATGTCCAACATATCATTCAACCGTGGTATAGAAAATCTGTATTTTATGGTAATGTTATGGATCGCTCGGTTGTTAACACACATGCGCCAACTCCCATCTTTCTTAGGAGTTAATAAAGCAGGTACGACGCATGAGCTGATACTTTCTCGGATAAGACCGTTACAGATCAATTCCTCCACTTGTCATTGCAAAATATTACACTCCTTCGGATTCATCCAATAGTGAAGACGATTGGGTAAACCGGACCCAGGAACAAGGTCAATATGGTGTTGAATATCTCGCTTGGGAGGCAATCCATCGGGAAGGTTATTAGACGGTAAATTTCATTGAATTCATGCAGCAAGAGTTTTAGTTTCTCAGGGATAATGGTGGGATTGAGTTCTTTACCCTTTACAGTTAACGCATAGGCCTATCTTGTTTCTTTGAATTCCTCTTGATCACTGCAAAACCCACTTTGTGTTCTTTCATTTACAAAATCGAGTATACATCCACCTACATATAGGGTTAGAGTACCAACCATAAAGTTTTCATATTTTTAGCATGTCATCTGATAATCTATCATATTTGGATCCGTCAAATGGGTCATCCAAATATAAGAATAAACTGCATAATTTGAAAATCGTAAGGTATATGCCACGACTACTGACTAACTTCTCTATTAGATGTATAAAAGTATTGTTTTAAACCTCGGAGTGGTATAGTCCATTTAAAAGACATCCCGGTCATCTATAAGCAATTAAAGCCCAAACTGGACCAATGGAAAGAGGATGAAATATAAGGGATGCCTGCTAAATTTCAATACACTCGAATAGTGCATTCTGACATAACGGATGATGGAAGTTGGAGGTATGGTAGATGGCAAATCTGTAAATAGACGGTGCCGTATGTATGGCACTAAGTAGACGTGCGAAGTGAGTTTTGTTTTCAACGGTGAGTGTCGTTCGCACACCAGTTGATCGCATGGCCCACCCGGAGATTGGATCTACTTCATACTTGAGGCCATGGGCCAGCACAGCATGCTGGAGCCGATGAAGGGCATGGATTTTTTGAAGAACAATCACAAGTGGATCCCACCTACTCCAGCATCTGAACCAAGTTCGACTTTCTCTCCCTACTTACTATAACAGAGTCCAAATGACTTACGCTCGTGAGAATTTCTCCATTGAAACTCCAAGGCTCGGTGACTCTAGCAAGATCTGAGTCGTTCAATCCTCGTCCGAGGAGGATCCGACTCCAACCCAAAACCCTAGGAAAGTCTGGTGAATCCCACCACGCTGGAACATACGAGATTTCTGGGCTTGGACTGTGAAGCTGCCTAAGCGAAACCTCTGCTGTAAGGATTTGCGGAACCCACTAAATGGATCGATCTGATCCTTCAATATGATGGCCTGACAAGCATCATAGGACTAATTCGAACCATCTAAAGGTAACAACATGAAGAAAAATGGGCTGAAGAACGATCCGCCATTAAAGTAGGAATCAACTTCCTTACTACACACTGATCTTCTAAGAAATTCAATCCATTCATCTAATGACCCACTCAAATAGGTAATCCCCTCTGACACATTAGAAGAAGTAGAGTAGCAATCTGGGCCTCAGACTTGGATCGACACCTAAGCCAAGAAACAGAGCTTCCATGCGTAAGCAAACCAGCGCAAGGTGCTGTTGCGTTAGACTGGGACTCCCTCTCTCGCTAGACTTGCGTCTGAAAGCTTATAAAAGCCTAGCATGTGGGAGGGGGAAAAGTCGTCCATCAACTGCCTTCCAACACTAGAGAGAGAGAGAGAGAGAGAGAGAGAGAGAGAGAGAGAGAGAGGAGCTATTACGGACGGAGAGCTCGCTGCATGCCCAACCAGTGACTCACTGGATCACGAGTAACGTCCAAATCCTATGTTTGGATTTCCCCACATGAAGCAAGAAAAGAAAGAGAAGAAGAAAGGAAGAGCAAGAGAGGAAACTATTGCACTGTTCATGTGAACTGTTGGTGCTGCGACGGCAACTCACTGAGTCATTAAACTCAGGTCCAGGATCGAGCCGAGTTCAACGTCCCCAGAGGTGAGTATTGTTCATATTTCCCTTTACAGTGTTCTTAGTTATTGAGTTTCATACATTTAAAACTATGAATTAGCGAGAATTGAATCAAACTGAGTTGATTCAGCATAGGTATTCGCTAAGTTACATGATTGACAGGATGATAATAAACGTTGAATAAGGTAAATCGCTTGTCTACTTAATAGCTAGAATTCAAGTTTCGATTAAATAGTTAACTAGTTAAACCCTAGACATAGGCCATAGATTGAATCTTAACCTTACAAATTATGTGATATAGGATAAGATTGGATGTGGAGGAGTCTGTATAAACATTTAGCCTTAGTTGGGGAACGATTTGACTTTAAGAGGTGAGGGATTTTTTTTAAAATTTACGATAATTTAATTTGATTATCTTATTCTTACATGCCTTAAGTTTTAATATTGTTAATCTTCACCATATAAATAATTGTTACACATTTTAAATCATCATATTATTCTCTTGTAACGGAAGTGTTGTATTGTGAATCACACCCCTAGATATCGATATATTATTGTGGACGTAATGGATTCCGAGTAGTGACCCTCTTGGTTTACATGTAATCCCATGGGTTGGGTACTGGTGCACAATTGATGTAAGTTAACCGCCATGCGTGTTACATCACTTTTGGGATTGGATGTCATAAATAGTTGCTCAATGAACAAATCGTGTCACATAAATATTCAATTGTGTGTTGTGCTGCTTTGAGATGTTCACATAAATTCACGGTAGCGTGGGACACGCCGATGAATCTCCATAGTACGGAATGCGGGGCGAGCCAGGTTTTCTATGAATTATTTTTCACATTGTGATGATCGCTACGTGTGATGGACCGCACCCACTGTGCTAGGCATGCATTTAAGTAGAATAGTTGCGCATACCGATACCACTCATAAATCCACGGGCTTAATCCCAAAAAATGAGAGGGATATAAATCTAAGGTGAACCATACCACGGGAAAAAATAGTGATTGGATATCCACCATTAAAATCCACCTAAGGCCCACTGTACTGTTTATTTGACATCCAATATATTGATTAGGTCATACAGACCACACCCCAGATGAAGGGAAAAAACAAAGATCAGCTTGATCCAAAACTTTTATGGCCCCAAAAGGTTTTTAAAGATTGACGCTCATTCAACACTGTTTCATGTAATGTGGTCAACTTGAGATTGGGATATACCTCTTTTTTTTTGTCTCATACCATGAAATGATCTGGCAAACTAGATGGACGGCATGGACGAAACACATACATCATGGTGGGACCCACAGAGCACCGACTACAAGCAATTGGCTGGTGGCAGGGAGTAGCCAATCTGTTTCCCCCACACACCAGTGATATAGCTGATGTGGGCACGTTTCGTGCAAAGACAAGTGCTGACGCTGATGGAGCTCGAGTTGTACGATCGGTTCAAAGGAGATCAAAGTTGCATGGCCTATATCCATATCGTTCATCCATTTTTGGAGATCATTTTAGTGCATGAGACAAAATATTAATCATATCCAAAGCTTAAATGAACCACACTAAAACATTTGTAATGCCCACCATAATGTTTATTTTTCATCCAATCTGTTCATAAGGTCACAAATACCTGCATGAAAGAGGAAAAACAAATATCATATTGATCCAAAAGTTCTGTGACCCCAAGAGGGTTTCAATGGTAGACATTCAATTCCCTACTATTTTTTTTGCAGTGTGGTCCACTTGATCTTTAGATCTGTCTTATTTTTCGGCTCAAGCCTTGCGATGACCTCTCCAAATGGATGGACGGTTTGAATATAATGCATACCTCGTGATTGGACCCACAAAACTTGCTGACGTCAACACATCAACTATATAGCTGGTGTGTGGTACACCAGCCAATCCGCTTCCTCCTGTGGAGTGTCCTACACGAAATAGGATTGCATACTAAGTTACTAAGCACGCTCTTATGGTAGTGAGTAAACTAGACACGCTCTTATCGTACTGAGTAAACTCAGTTGGGTCCACTGTGAATGTATATAGTTTATCTACGCCGTTTTTCCAACTCATTTAAGGAGTTGAGACCAAAATTGAAGCAAATCCAAAGCTCAAGTGGATCATACCACAGGAAACAGTGGGAATAATGATCTCCTACTTCCAAACCTTGCTAGACTCTACAATGATGTTTATTTGTCATCCAACCTTTTCATAAGATTATTAGACATGGATGAAAGGAAAAAGATAAAAATAAACTTGATCCAAAACTTCGGTGGCCCTCAAGAATTTTTCAACGGTAGAAGATCAATTCACACTGTTTCTATGGTGTGTGTGGTCCATTTGATCTTTATATATTCTTCATTTTTGGGTTCAAGCCCTAAAATTTCATGGTAAATGAGTGAATACAGTACATAAATCATGGTAAAATGGATGAACGGAGTAACTCAGTACCCAATCCGCTTCCGTTCTACACTAGCCAGGACGGTTGGGCTACCCCTGCTCTATGGGCCCCACCATGATGTATGTGTTTTATCCATTATGTTCATTCACTTTTAAAGATCATTTTAGGGTTTAATCACAAAAAATAAGCGGCATATAAATCTCAGGTGGACCACACCACAGGAAAACAATAGTGATTGGATATCCACCATTAAAATCCTCCTAAGGCCCACTATACTTTTTATTTGACATCCAATCTGTTGATTAGGCCATACAGACCCAGATGAAGGGAAAAAACAAAGATCAGCTTGATCCAAAACTTTTATGCCCAGCAAAAAAGTTTTTAATGGTCGACGTTCATTCAACACCATTTCCTGTACTATGGTCATTGGACTATAACTCATTTTTGGTCTCATGCCAAAAAATGATATATAAAAATAGATGGACAATATGATGAAACACATACATCATGGTGGGGCCCACAGAGCACCAACCACCATCCATTAGCTGGTGGCAGGGGCAGTAGCCAATCCGTTTCCGCCAGGCAGTCGGAGTCCTTTTTACGCAAGGCCATCATATCTGGAAACGGATTGGTACTCCCCCTGCCACCAGCCACGTGCTGGTGGTCGGTGCTCCATGGGCCCCACCATGATGTATATATTTCATCCATTCAATTTATCTATTTTTACAGATCATTTTAGGACTTGATCCCAAAAATTAGAGGGATATAAATATCAAGTGGACCACATCACAGGAAAACAATAGTGATTGGATATCCACATCAAAATCATCCTAAAGACTACTTTACTGTTTATTTGACATCCAATCTGTTGATTAGGTCATACATACCCAGATGAAGGGATAAAACAAAGATCACCTTGATCTAAAACTTTTATGGCCCCCAAAGAGTTGTTAATGGTTAAGCTTTATTCTACATAGTTTCCTGTAATGTGGTCCACTTTATATTGGGATATACCTCATTTTTTATCTCATGCCATTAAATGATCTAGAAAAATATATGAACGGCATGGATGAAACACATAAACCATGGCGGACCCCACAGCACCGACCATCAGCCATTGGCAGGTGGCATGGGGAGTAGCCAATCCGTTTCCATCATATCTACGTTTTCGATAACTGAATAATCTGACTCATGAGTAAGAACAGGAAATACGAGCTATAGCTGTAGATGTTCTTAAGTGGACCACCTCATGATGCATCTTTTGTTTTTCTTTTTCTTTTTCTCTTTAAAATCCCTTGAATATCGAGTCGAAAAGCGAGTTGCCTTTTCCTTGTCTCATAAGCTTCATGCCACCACTCATTAGAAACTTTGATGGAATGCCGCTGCTGATACCATCTCAGGGTATGCATCGATCCTTCAATATATGCGTGCATCACTGCCACGTCATTGATTCAATGTGGGTCCCACATAACCCATCTCGAGGGCATTAAGCCCCACACAATCTCAGCGTCTTATCGCGATCAAAGGAGAATGATGAACACATGCACCATACATTGGCTCCCATATGCCTTTTTAAAGTTATGGACAGCCCTATGCTGTCCCTTTGTTATGATTCACTGAGTTGTGTCAACTCATCCATGGCACACGTGGCATGCATCCATGGAATCCGTATCATCCAAAACGTAGGGCCCATATGGTGGCAGAACATGCTGGAAAGCACATATTGTCAGATGGGGTATGCTCCATTGTTAAATGGGGTGCATGATGTGAACGGTCTAGAATCTCGATTGGCCTTCACTGCCACGTGCAACAACAATGATGAGTCACCGCAATTTAGTAAACCTAGGAAAACGCACACTGTAGTCTTTCCCTAGTTATTATATTTAGTTACCACACTTTAACTAGCTTAACAATGATAGGTTGACCGGTCTACATTTGTAATCAGGTTGCAATTACCAAAACTAAATTAAAATACACGTCGGCAAAGTATTGAATGTCTATATCCCGCATTCTAGCTCCGGCAAATGGGCGCGCTCACGTGAAAATTCAGACCGTCCATCGGGTGGATCCTAGCAAAAAAAGAAAAAAGAAAAAAAGAAAAAAAGAAAAAAAGAAAACTCCCAAACATTAAGAATTGAATGGACAAAGATAATTTTATGTGACGATCAGAGTTGTTAGATTGCTTGGCTCAAATTTGGACAGAAGTAGTTTTGTCGGGTGGTCAGAATTATCAGATTGTTTCAACTCTTAGAGTCGAATGCTACTCGAGTCGAACCGAACGCATTTTGACCTAGGTGCCGAAATAAACCACTTAAGACCAAATCTATGAAAAGTGGCCTTTTATCCGGTCACTTATTATAAAGAATAAGATAATTTGTGAAGGAGAGGGTCTATTCTTTTAATGAAATCTTTTTGCCTTTCATATAAAAGAACCTTCAATTAAATTAAGTGGGTGATAGCTTATAATGTTCAACAATATACAATGTAGATAAAAGATCAAATGAAGATGAAATCCATAATATTAATATTGTATTTGTAATTATAATTGATTGAAAGATAAAAGAAAATAAAAAATAAAAAAAACAACTAAAGGTAATTCATTCATCGTCTAGTAAAATACTAGGCTTTGCGGTAGGAAAGTCATCAGGCACAAAAGCTAGATTGTCTACTCAGGTAGCTTTATGGGAAGGTGATTGTTAGGACACAATAATTCTAGTTGTCATGTGACTAAACTTCATTACATGAGATTTATTGTGGTTTGCAAAAATAATCTTTTTTTTTTTGCTTGGATCGAGTCGTAAACGAGATGGCTGATGTTGGGCATATCTTAAACAATCCATTTATCATACGGCTTGGTTTCATAGGTGAGATGGTTGTCGATAACAATCTGCTCATTACCCAGCACGGCTACACTTCATAAATGAGATGATCGTTAAGAATGATCATCTATTCATTACCCAGCCACATATTACATAGGTGAGAAGCTCGATGGAGTGGTAATTGTTCGTCGCTTGGAACCAAACTTCACAAGTAAGATAGTTGTGGTAATGATTATCTGTTCATTACTTGAAACCTCTCTTCATAGGTGAGATTGTTAAATTTGATGCACCATTTGTTGCTTTATTACGTTTCGTAGGTGAGACAGCTATGGATAACAATAATCTATTCATTGGAGAACGGAACTTCATAGGCAAGGCAATTGGAGGTATCCCTAAGCATGTAGGCAAGAATGCTCCACTAGCCATTCGTTCGTGGCTTAGGGATCTTCCTAGTAGTCTAAAAATGTGTTCGTGGACATATGGTGGAGTAATTTAATTAATTCATGCTTTCTGTAACATTTCGTTGGTTAGTAGTGGAGTTTGATCAAATCTAACTAGGATAAGCTTCTATGAGGAATGAATGATATGCAACATTGTATTATAAAGGAGAGTTGTATTGGATTTGCGTGAGGCTCAGAGCTCTTCATTGTTGAATTTATAAGCTTTTAAAGGTGGTGGCTTGATGCAATCTCTATGATCTTTAGGATCAATCAACCAATTAATCAGACCTGGCTGATTACACTTCTATCTTCAGGATGGCTAGGATGTCTACAATGACTTCCCATAATTTTTGTGCTTTTAGCTAGTCATTAACTACGCGTAGCCAATCAAATTCGCAATGTGTCACTGAATATCACAGCTTTAGCTGGTCGTGCGTTTACACATATGTCTCTTAAGTCTTCACATAAGTATAGCCTTTTACATTTCACCATGTGTACAAGATAATATCTTCTTGTAAATTATGTAGTTGTGTTTGTTATTTTAAGCGATAAGAGATATCTTCTCTAGTAAGTTATGTATTTGTGCATATTTTTATAGGTTATTATCTTGACCATGGCCATTCACATCTTATCACGTGTAGTAGAGAATATTGCATGTATCACTTTGTTAGAAAGTTTGCATTATAATAATTATTTCTCTCTCCACTTTTTGAATTTGAATTCTAATTTCATCATATATATGTAGTGGCGACCTTTTCTCATCCATCTAGCTTCTTTCAATCCTCATTCCTTAGACCATGACAGTTGTTGATGGTTGTAACAACCACAGTTTGTGGTCCGTGTTTACGGCCAATTTGTCATTTTAACAATTGTTTTTGTTGCTTTAATGGTCATCGTAATTTTCTTAATTGAGATAATATTGTTGCCACATGATGTCTCCTACGTCGTTTGAGTGTCAGATCATTTGTAAACACAAAATAAGTGTGGGATTTGGGCCACAATAGAGGCAGTGAATTCGGTGAGGCTGGGGTGACACCGAGTTTAGGCATGGGCTAAAAAATGAAGGTAGATATGAATCTCAAGGGAGCCCCACCATAGGAAATAATAGTGATTGAATGCCTACCATTAAATACTTCTTCGAATCTTCTGTAATGTTTACTTTCCATCCAACCTGTTGATAAAGTCACATAGATCAACTAGACATGGATGAAGGGAAAACATAGATATCAGCTTGATCCAAAACTTTTGTGGCCCACAAGTATTCAATCACAATTGTTTCTTATGATATGTTGTTCGTCTGAACATTTTGGATTAGCTTCATTTTTTGACCCATGCACTAAAATGAGCCAAAAAAACAGATGGATGGCCAGGATATACAACAAATATATCATGGCTGGACCGAACTTGGTGTTAGCCTATCACAATCTGGAGGGCCCACCAGATTGATGGTCCGGATCCTACAAGTTGCATTAAAAAAAAAAAAAAAAAAAAGCATTTCGTTCAGACTCTTGCCACTGGGGTTAAGGACGATCCGGACTATGATAGAGCCATCTCGCTGCAGTACCAGTGACAGGGTGACGTGCAATTCGTGTCTGTCCATGTGCGGAAACCTGGCAAGAATGGTTTTTCTATATCATTAGTGGCCAAGTGACGGTGGAAAATAAAATAGTTAAGGGTCCAAATATATATATATATATATATATATATATATATCATGGATTAAAATTGTGAACTAGGCACCCATCCTTTCAGGACCATATTGGCAGACTCCGACGACTAGCCACCTTGCACGGAAGATTAATTGATTGAGCTGGATGCCTACTCATATTAGGTATGTTTGATAGTTGTTTGGCATGTATATACTTAAAAGGAAGTTATTTCTAAAATTAGAACATGGGTCAATTAAATCCTGCCACAATCTTTAATGACAGGCGGGCCATGCTTCTCTATGTTGGGAGGTGGTAAGGTACGTAGAGCCGAATGAATAACTATGGTAAACCCCATGGAAAATGATAAGGTAAAGCTAGAAGAACATATTGCCTAACATGAATGGCTGGTTTCAAAAATGACTAGGGTAATTCTGACTATTTGATCAAATGTCTGTTGAATTGATGGTGAAATAATGTAAAACAGTTTTAACGGTTAAAAATTGAGTGGAATATAATGCATAAAAAGCAATGAATAAGATTGTATTATTAGTTTATTTTTAAAATATAAGCCATTCATTAGTGGCTATGAATGGACCTGATTTGCACATAAATCTTACACGTGTCCTATAGGGCTACAAATTTAAAGACAATTTTCATCTTATCATGCACGAGTCATATCCAACCTTTTCAAAAGGTTGGCCCTCCTATAACGATTGCCGTGAGCAAAAATCAGCTCAATCAACTCATCAGATGAATCGCACCTTTATCTTTTATTGCATCTACGGCTATGGTCCGCTGATGAGTGGACCTGGCTGACTTTTGCGTAAAGTGAAACTCATGGTGGGGCCAGCCTTATGAACGACTTAAATGTTAATGACCTGGACATGACATGAGCATCTCTCAATAATAACGTTGATCGAGAGTTACATTTACTCCACGTGAACTGCCACGTGTAAGCTGTAATACTATTTAAAATAAGAAATTTGGTAGAGTGTGATGGATGAGACTCAGGCACTTAGAAATTTTTTAAAATTTGCATGCTCCATTACAAGTAAATTAAGTTAGGCTGTCCAGATTACGTGTAGCAATTCAGATGTAACGTGAACCAGTTATTAAGTCTATTTGATGACTTGACTATCTGATTAGTGGACATTTATTGGACGGCTGAAAATGTAGTATCCAATGGTTCTATTTCAACAAACAAGTATCCACCAATTCAGAAGTTAATTTTGTTTAACCAATCTAATTTTTGGAATATGACTTAGAAACAGTGGGGTTTATACAACTTAATCCGTTTCAACGTGTGTTATCTCTGAGTTGCCGCGTATCAAGAATCCTAGTATGCCAGAGTATCTAATAAATCCCCGTTTTAAAGAGGGTACCGGATTGGGTGGTGTACCACATATCACCAACCTAGCTCGTGTGGATACTTTTCGTGAAAAGACGAGCGCTGACGCTCCTCGAGGTCCGAGCTGTTTGAACGGTTCAAGGGGATCAAAGTCACATGAACCCTACAACTATGTTTTTGTCATATCCACACCGTTAATCCATTTGACGAGATCATTTTAGATCTTCATCCAAAAAAATGAGTCATATATAAATCTCAAGTGGACTATACCACAATAGTCAATGGGGACAACGATTTTTAGCGTTAAAACATTCTACGGCCCACCGGAATGTCTATTTTCCATCCAATCTATTCATAAGGTCACACAATCTTAAATTAAGAGAAAAAATAAATATCATATTGATCCAAAAAAAAATTAACCACTAAGAGGATTTCTACGGTAGACATTCAATACCCCCATTGTTGTTTTTTTACACTGTCGTCCACTTGATTTTGGAATCCGTCGTATTTTCGGGCTCAAGACTTACAACGAGCTCACCAAGTGGACGGACGGTTTGAATATAACTCATACCTCGTGATGGAACCCATGGAACTTGGTACCGTCAACACACTAGCCAGGACGGCGATGGTAATACACCAGCCAATCCATTGGCTACCTAAGACCAGCTATATAGCCTGTGTATCCACGTCAGCAAGTTTTGTAGGTCCCATCATGAGGTATGTGTTATATCAAAACCGTCTGTCCAATCGGAGAGCTCATCGTAAGGCTTGAGAAGAAAAATAAGACAGATCTAACTATCAAGTCGACCACAGTGTAAAAAACGGTGGGGTATTGGACGTCTACCGTTGAAATCCTTTAGGGGTCACAAAAGTTTCGTATCAATATGGAAATTTTTTTTCTCTTCGTCTAGGTATTTGTAACCTTGTGAACATATTGGATGGAAAATAAACCTTATGGTGGGCCCTATAAATTTTTTTACGGTGAAAATCTTATCTCCACTTATATCTGTGGTGTGGTCCATTTGATCTTTGGATATGATTCATTTTTTGTATAATGATCTAAAATGATTTCGAAAAATGGATGAACGGTGTAGATATAATAAATACATCAATGTGGGGTTCATGTAACTTTGATCTCCTTTGAACCGTTCGTACAACTCGGAGCTCGAGGAGCGTCAGTGCTCGTCTTCGCACGACACATGCCTACACCAGCGGTACACCAGCCAATCCGCTTCGCAGAAACAGAGGCTCCAGCAAATCATTGGACTTACTCAGGTAATTGACTGCAACATGAAGGGTATTTTTGTAAGTAGCTTGGCTACGAAAATTCTATATAAGCAAAGGCTCTCTCTCGTTGAATCCCCAGCTATCCCTCTCTCTCCAAACAACTACAATACACTTGCATAAGAAGTCGTCAAGAAGGATAGAAAAATGATAAGTCTAGATGATTTCTACAAGGTCATGTGTGCCATGGTCCCTCTCTACTTCGCCATGTTCATCGCCTACGGATCGGTAAAATGGTGGAAGATCTTCTCTCCGGAGCAATGCTCTGGCATCAATCGATTTGTAGCCGTCTTCGCTGTGCCGGTGCTCTCCTTTCACTTCATCTCTCAAAACAACCCATACAAAATGGATGCTAAGTTCATATTAGCAGACACAGTCTCTAAGCTGCTGGTGCTACTACTCCTTTCCTTATGGGCCATGTTTTCTAATGGGGGATTAGATTGGCTAATTACTATTTTCTCAGTCGCAACGCTTCCAAACACGCTAGTCATGGGTATCCCTTTGCTAAAGGCCATGTACGGCGATTTTACGGAGAGTCTCATGGTGCAACTTGTTGTTCTTCAGTGCATTATCTGGTAAATAGAATGCATTTTAGTATTTAAAAAAAAAAAAAAAAACACTGTGATTCTAGACCCTATTTGTGCACGGCCTTCATTTTGTGTTCCTTCTTCTTTTGTTTTTTTTTTTTTTTTTTTGTCTCTCTCTCTCTCTCTCACTCTTTATTTATTTATTTATTTTTTTGAACTTTTTTCTAAGGTAAGGCGGCATTTTATCAAAGATAACATTGATATGATTGTTGGTGTTTTATCAGTATCAATTAACTAATGAAGGTTTTTTATTTATTTTTATTTTTTATTTTTAATGGGGTTTTCTATTTTCATTGAAAAAAAGGCTAGTTTTAGATACATTTCATTTATTCCTAGGCATTTTTAGCTAGGGATTACATGCTTTTAGTGACTAGATATTTTTGCATTTCCTTTATTGCAGAGCATGTTTTAAACTAGTCTTACTACATCCTAATTAAAACCATACGTTAGCAGAGAGAGAGAGAGAGAGAGAGAGAGAGAGAAGAGGAGAGAGAGAGAAGAGAGAGAGAGAGAGAGAGAGAGAGAGAGAGAGAGAGAGAGAGAGAGAGAGAGAGAGAGAGAGAGAGAGAGAGAGAGAGAGAGAGAGAGAGAGAGAGAGAGAGAGAGAGAGAGAGAGAGAGAGAGAGCATTTTCTACATGTGTACTTCCCATTTTTCTAGGATTTTGATAAATTTCCTTTCCACAGGTATACTCTTCTCCTCTTCCTCTTTGAATACAGAGCTGCCAACCTTCTAATCCGAGAACAGTTCCCAGGCACCGCAGCTGCCTCCATTTCCAAATTCGAAATCGATGGTGACGTAATTTCTCTAGATGGCCGGGACCCACTTCGCACAGAATCCGAAGTCGATGGCACAGGACGCATCCGCGTCCGGATCCGGCGGTCCACATCATCGGCTCCTGACTCGGCTCTTTCATCATCCATCGCCATCACACCCCGCGCATCCAATCTATCCGGCGCTGAGATCTACTCCGTCAAGTCCCCAGCTCAGCAACCGGACTTTCCCAACGGCATAGCTGACATGGCATTCACGAATGCCGACGTGGCGTTTGGGTACAGGTCAGCAAGCCCCCGGCTGTCAGGCTACGCGTCGTCGGACGCGTACTCCCTCCAGCCCACGCCCCGGGCGTCGAATTTCAACGAATTGGACACGACGACAGCGACGACGACGAATACGCCGATCTGGGTCAGATCACCGGCTGCAGGTAGGATATTCCGGCAGCATTCTCCGGCATTCTCCGGTGTGAAGATGGTTTGGGAATCGCCCAAGTGTCAGGATGTTGGAGAGAGACAGGGCGGGAAGGATGTTGGAGGTACGTCAATGGTCAGCTCTGACCTTACCCATGCCTTTTTTTCCTTTCCTTGGATTTCGTTTTGTCGTTTTATGTACACGCTTGCCGGTGGGCCCCACAACAGAAATACCCTCGAACTTGGATTTTGTGGAATTGACAAATCAATCCCTCTCAGCTTTGCAGGTTGGTTTGTTCACTGTCTGGTCGCCATTTAATAGATTCACAACCGCTCTGACACTATGACTGAGATGTTTCCTATTTCCACACGCGTGTAGAGCCCTACCCATCCCTAAGCATGCACACGTGCTAAGCGGAGCACTTGTGCGAGATCTGAGCTTTCCATCTGGATAATAATGTTTGAAATCTGAAAAGTGGTCTCTAAAGCAAATCATCAAGTTAACGAGTCAAAATTAACCGCAGAAAAAGAAGAAAAGTGATGGATGTTATCGTGATTTTAGACATATCGGTCATCCATGATGAGGCCCACTAGATGAACAGTCCCCGATGAAGGATAAATCACATTGCTTATGGCAAATGTGTGTGAGATCCGAACGGAACATCAGGTAGGCTCTACCTTGGATCAGCTATATCCAGAAAGTAGCACTGATTGGATAATCTTGACCGTTGGAATGGAAGGATTTTGTCTTATAGAAAATAGATGTTCAATTAATCTATCACCTAGGCAATTAATCTAGACCTAAAATTAATTTATTTTTCTTACACAGATAAAGAAATCAGCTTTAGGTGCAGCTCAAAATTCCCGCTTACAGAAGAAGATGAATCAAAGCAAAACCCAGTAACAACAAATCAAAAAATGCCACGTACTCTTGTCATGCTGAGGCTGATACTGACTATGGTTGGAAGAAAGCTATCCCGCAATCCCAACACTTACTCTAGTGTTCTGGGCCTCATCTGGTCTTTGATTTCATTCAGGTAAATACACTCAATTTCTATGTATGTTAGTTCCCACTTTTATTTATTTATTTATTTTTTTTAACACACGCACACACACCACCACACACTCACACCGTAGTGGGATTTCACCACCTATTGGTACTCGAACCCTCAATGAGGTGTTGAAACTCCTAAGAGTCTACCGCCGGAGTAAGAGTTACCTCCCTTTTTAGCTACTGATCATTTCTACTTAATTATTATTTATTATTTTTTTGAAAATGATTTCTATTTAATTATAATTATTTGAAATATATGGATTTTGCAGGTGGGGTATTGGCATGCCCAGCTTGGTGAAATATTCTATAAAGATAATTTCAGATGCTGGACTTGGAATGGCCATGTTCAGCTTGGGTATGTATGGAACTTTTGTTCATATCTATACCCGCCTTTTTAAAGTGGATGCACCCTTTTTTCTAACTTTTGGTAGTACAATTATTCCACGCGGATCGGTCAATGGATCAGTGACTATGGGGCCCACTGTAATGTATTTATTTTATATCCATTTCGTCCATCTGTCTTGCCAACCCATTTTAGGCATATGCCAAAAAATGAAGCAGATCCAAATCTCACGTGGACCACACCAACAAAAATAAAAATAAAAATAAAAATTGGTGATTGAATGCCGACCATTAAAAAACTTACTGGGTCCATAAAAGTTTTGGATCAAGCTGATATTTATGTTTCCGTTCATCCTGGTCTTTGTGACCTTATCAAAAGGTTGGATGGTAAATAAACATTATGGTGGGCCGTAGGATTAGTCTGGCCAGCCTGATGGAAGACTTTGATCTGGAACGTTTATTCTCCAGCGGCAAGTTTAGATGTACAATGCGTCGCAGTTCTGTGGAAGCTTGCTGCCAAACGACAGGAAACTTGTTCATGTCGTACCCATGGGCCCCTGCCGTCTCCTAACATATCCATTTATCTCGAAACACATACCAAACAGGAGACTGAACGTTGGAAGAATTTCGAATCGTGATTGACGGTTTAATCTCAATTGCAGGTTTATTCATGGCCCTGCAGCCTAGGATCATTGCCTGTGGCTCAAAAATGGCAACCATAGCGATGGCGATCCGTTTCTTAAGTGGGCCCACAATAATGTCCGCGGCGTCGGTTGCGGTCGGATTAAGAGGGTTTCGGTTGCATGCTGCCATAGTTCAAGTACGTATATGTGCATGCATACATACATGGGCATGTAGATGCATAGATGCGTATATATACAACTCCAGATTAGCATTTTTTTTAATTGCAATTGGTGTTGTTTGTATATATATATATATTTTTTAATTTTTCAGGCAGCTCTACCTCAGGGGATTGTACCGTTTGTCTTTGCCAGAGAATATGGCTTGCACCCTGACATACTTAGTACTGGGTACGTTTGGCACATAACTCATTACGATTCTTATTGAATATTGTTTCAGTTTTTGTTCATGTAGGGTCAGAAATGAAATGTTTTTACCTTTATAAGAGGATAAAAATATGAGCCGTTCATAGGGTAACTCGGGATTTACTGCCAACCCGACTGCAGTAAGTTCGTGTGGTCCAAAGCTAGGTGGGGCCCACCATGAGGTTTGTGAAGAATCCACCCCATCCATCCATTGTTTCAGTTCATGTTAGGACATTATCCAAAAAATGAGGTAGATCCAAAATGCAAGTGGGCCACACAAAGGAAAAAGTGTGAGGGAAATGCCTACCGTCTAAACCTTCCCGGGGCCATTGTCATGTTTTATGCCATCTAAACGGTTCATAAGGCCGTTCCCACTATGATGAACTGAAATATTAGCCTGATCCAAAACTTTTGTAGCCCTACGCATGTTTCAACTGTAGTCGTCCAATCCTCCCCTGTTTCATGTAGTGTGGCTGACTTGAGTTTTGAATTTAGCTTAAAAGGCATCCTAACATGAGCCGGAAAATAGGTGGACGGGATGGATTTCTTACAAACATCATGGTGCACTAATTGTAGTGCGGGTCCACAATCCACAGCCAGGGTAACTGGCACTGCTACCTACCACGTTTACTTTTGCAAACCTAGAGCGAAAGATCCATCCAATACATCAGGTAATATGCCCTTTTAAACTGTTTATCCTAAAAATCATGATCATCTAAAACTTAGGTACAAGACACCACATGATTTAGTTGGATGGAACACCAGCCCTTAGTTTTGTGTAGGACCCACCTTGGTGTTTATCTTCCATCCCATTCGTATCGATTCAGCTAATGTGCTTCATTAGAATGAAGGAATTAACCAAAAATCCCAGTATTCCGAAACTCTGGTGGGCCAATTAGATGAATTTATATGGTTTTGGTATAATTTCTTTAGGGTGTCCCGCTTGAGTGTTGAATCATTCAGAATTTTGGGATCAAGGCCAAAAACAGGTGATGGGCAACATGGATTTCATGCACGTTGAGTCATTTCTCCCCAACTTACTAAGAGTGACCCCGGTGCCGTCGTATTTTCCTAAAAATATCATTAACGTACGACGATGGGAAAAGTGGCTAAATTCCTAGTTCACCCACATTTGGATCACTGTTTTAGTTTTACCCATCCATTTGATGGCCATTTATTAGATGGTTGGGATTGCCGGAGAAGTGTGGTATGCCCCATCCACAAGGTTCCACAATTTTATAAAATTATTTTTCTCTCTTTTATTTTTAATCACATTATTAGGAGAACATTTCCATTCATACATGGGTATAATTTGGTCATAATCAGATTTTCTTTGTTGCTTAGATTCTCTGCCACTGTATTATATTAAGCTTATGTCACAACAATTATTAGTGAACCTATACCTAAACTAATTCATATGCTTGTAAAATCTATTCATATATTTTGAGTGATTATTTACTGTCTTCTTTTTTACCATGTGACCCACCTGATGAGGACATACTAGCTTATGAGGCATTCTATCATCATGGTGAGGCAATCGTACTAAATGGGTTAAATGCCATGCACACACCACAGTAGGCCCCACACCAAACTGATTGAAGAGGAATTAGCTTCTTTTGTGTTATTATCTCCCTGTTTGAATGGAAGTAATTACATGTAGTCAGCTGTAAATAAAAAATAATCACCTACCTTTGTATTTCAACCTACCGCATCTGAACAAGTCTAGAATTGGATACCATGTCATGTGCCAAAACTTTGTGGGCCCTTATCATGATCTATGTGTTTCATCCACGCTGCCCATTCATTTTGCCAAATCATTTTAGGGCACAAGAGGCTCAAAAATAACTGGATTCAAAGCTCGAGTAACCCATAATGGGAGTTATGTCCATTATTGAACCCATTATTTTTTATAATGTGGTTCACTTGATCTTTAGATCTGTTTCATTTTAGGGCTCATGTCCTAAAACAATTTAAAAAGATGAATGAATGATGTGGATATAACACATACATCATGGTGGGGCCACAAAGTTTTGCTTTAAAAAAGGTTGACATTTGCACCATTTTCTAGATAAAATTAGTCTCTTTCCAACATATGATAAAAGTCATCATTATATGTTTACCACACATTACCACAATTTATCTCTAACTAAACCCGCCCTTGTGACCTTATATAAATTAGTAGAATCCAAAAAGTATCTTTGGGAAGAAAACTGTTGTACCTAAGAAATATCTTGAATTAAAATAATTATAATAAAGAATACTAAAAAGTTTGTTTTTAGAAAATATAATTTATATGAAAAAGTGATATTATCACTGGTCAAAAAGTAAATACTAGCTCTTGCATAAAAAACGAAAAGAGAAACAAGTTTATTACATTTCTATGGGGAAAAGGAAATTGCCATTTTTTTCTTCTACCAACACCACGACAAAAACAGTCTTTCATAGGTTATTTACTGTCACCATCGGCTTAAAAAAGTTATATTTATAAAAAATATTTTCCTTTCTACTGTTATTTTTTAAATTTCACCTGTCTAAATAGAAACACCATTTTCCCTTTTCTCTGCAATAATAGAACCTTATTAGAATTCTTTTAGAATTACATTAATAACTTAGTTACTAGTCTTTGCCTACTATTTTAGAAAGCATTTATATTAGTTATTCATGTTGTTTCTTAATTCATTAGGAATTTCAGGTCTTTGCCTTTGTTAATACGAGCTTTTACCATTTTTCATGCATAGAAGATATGATAATATACAACGTAGCATAGAGCTTGTTTTCACATTATTTCCGTGATCCAAACGGTTCATTTTGGGCGGCCTCTGTGAACCTCCGTTGCACCAAACACCCTCCTAAGTGAAAGAATCACACGTCTAGGATCAAACTAGGGAAAATGATAAATCCTAACCGGTAGGATCTTCCAGTCAGCGATCTTTCCGATGCTATATCTATGCACGATGAGGCACATCATATCAACGGTTGGGATCATTCGACCATGGTCCATACTTGCATAAAGTGAGTAAAGCAGTACCACAAAGCCACAGACACATTTATTATTTAGAGCAGTACATGTCTCTACTGAATTGGTATGGTAGGAAACTAACAGACACCAAGATTTATTATTTGTACAATGAAGGACATGTACATCACGACCGGAATTAAGGACAAGACCTGTTTTACCCTGCGTTTAAAACACCTAGCTCTATTGAGTTACCCCGTTTGTATATGTAAAATTCACTCCGTGCATCAGGTGAGAACCATTACTGGGACCGTACATACATAATATAATCCGAATTAAAAACTCATGTGGGTCACACCAATGGGAAAATGTAAAATTGTTTTCAAAACTGATAAGTTCACACAGCGTGGCCCGACCGAGTTTAGTATTAAGTTGATTTTTATATATTCTCTTCATTATAATGTGTTACACCCGATTAACGGGTTTGATAAAAAGTCATCCATCATGGTGGTCCAATCCGCAAACTTTTGTTGGCATCCGATTTCCATTGTTCTATGTGGTATCGAGGATACAACCTGACAGAGGCAGTGGATTTTACGGGAGCGGATGTGCTGGTGTACACACACCAACTTTCTGGCTGATGTATTGACGTTACGCTAACAGTGAACTTACAGTGTGGTGTACGAACAAGCTAACTAAATAAATAAATAAAAATAAATAAAATAAAATAAAAATAAAAAAGTTCCATGGGTCCCATCATGAGGTATGTGTTATATACCAACTGTTTATTAGTTTCGCGAGCTTGTCCTCAGGCTTGAGCCGAAAAAATAAGATCGATCTAAAGATCAATCGGGTAATACTTAAAAAAGAAGTGGGGATTGAATGTATACCATTGAAACTCTTTTCAAGTCACAGCAGTTTTGGATCAATATGATATTTGTTTTTCCTTTTCATCCAAGCCCTTGAGACCTTATGAACAGATTGGATGAAAAATAAACATTATGGTGAGCCCTACGAATGTTTTAACGGTGAAAATGATTCTCCCCACTGATATTTGTGGTGTGGTCCATTTGAGCTTTGGATATTATTCATTTTTTGTATCATGCTCTAAATTGATCTCGAAAAATGGATGAACGGTGTAGATATAACAAATACTTCATTTTGGGGTCCTTGTAACTTAATTTAACCTGGTTTGAACCGTTCGTACAACTCATAGCTCAAGGAGCGTCAGCGCTCGTCTTCGCACGACACGTACCCACACCATCGATATCGCTGATGTGGTACACCAGCCAATCCGCTCCCGGATTTTACATATACAACATGGTGGGCCCCACAGACTTGGCTGTGTTGCAGAGGATTCCAGTCCGTATATCACAAACATTAAAGCTAGAGTAGTCTTTTCCTGTCCCACTTTATTTTTTCCCATCTTCTTTCTGTTATATCAATCTTCCACTCATCTTTCCCGACTTTGTGGTTTTGCAGTGTCATCTTCGGAATGCTAGTTTCTTTGCCCGTCACTCTTCTCTACTACATATTCCTGGGCCTATGATAAGAAGGCATTATTATTGAATAAAGCATGCGGGAGCATCCGAGGTGTTTTGGTCTCCCTTCTAGCACCGGCCAGATACACACCTAATGCCATGGTCCCACCTCATCATGCCCCATATAGCCGACAATCCACGTGTCCAAGTACAGATATCACCATCAACATCCACGTCATTTTTTTGGATTTTCCGATTAGGACACCCCCGCAGCGCATGCTACATGTAGGACTCATGCTCTGATTGGTCGACACCCGAAAATCATGGGGTGGATGGCACACTGACATAGGTGGCATCAAGCTCAATAGGGTAGTGGCCGGATAATTTTGGGCTGGCCAGAATCTGACACACGCATGCATGGACTCTCGACAGTAGAGAAATGCTGATTCTCGTGGCCCCCATCTTCAAACCAACCCGTGACACATCACAATGCCGTGCATGTACGTAGGAATATAGGATGTTCATAAGGTGGTCCCTTGTGTATTTATCAGGTGGGCCACACATGAACAATAAAAAGAATGGATGGTTTAAAAAATGTAGTGGACAATCTGCATTCGATCATTTGCATGCATGCGTCACTTACATGATGAATGGACCACTCAATGAACGTCCAGGATCCTGCCATGCTGGCATGTGTGATGAGTTTCTACTTGGCGCTTGAAGATGGGGCACTAGTCTAGAATTAGAATTCCTATCTTAGGGTGACTACTTTAGGACATAGGATAGTGGTAACCGAAAGGAAAATGAAATATGATGTCTTATGATTAGGGTAGAAGACTATTTCTTGTTTGGAATAGTGGGAAAAAGGAAAAGCTCTTTTGATTGCCCATGTGTTTGACTCCATGGAAAAGTAGAATTATTTCAAATCAGCTTTGCTTTGTATTCTGATCTTGAACAAAGGATCATACACTTGTTCATGTTTCTTGCTTTTAAGGTATTTTTAATATGAAAAAGTTAGGGTTTTTCTTTGTATGGGTATCTTATTTAGCGGGCCTTTTACTTTGGGCATTGGAAGAGCACATGTAGCTTGACTTTTACATGAAGCTATATAAATACCTACGAGCTTTATAGGAGGTTAATTCGCTGGCCCCACTTGCACTTTTACATGATTCATACGTTTGTCCACACAATGTGGGCCCAAATAAAAATGTAATTGGTTATTGATGTGGTGATCAATTTTAAATAATATGATTCTTATGCGAATCAATAAAAATCCTCGCTAACCTTAATAATTTGATCACGATTTACACTGAGATCAACGGTGAAGATTGACATGGACCAAAGAATGGCCTTACATCAGTTTGCTTGTGGGCCATACAAAGACAACAATGTAAAGAACTGGCAGCATTCAACATGCCACGTAAGAGGGGTGAGGCCCACTTGAAGCACGCTTGTACGTTAGCACAGACTGCTGTCTGTAATGGTGGGTCTGGGGCGAGCAGACAGCTTTGGGTGGCATTTTCTATTGAAAATAACGCACATGTGAAAACTCATCATTTGAAAGGGATGTGATAACCTACAACCAGTGGTACGGTACTGCCCATTTTATATGGCTTTCGAAAATTTCAGTTCTCCTCATGAAAAATACGAGAACAGATCACGTACAGGAAGCTATGCAACTTGTGGTGCACTTACATCTTTCCTGCCAACACGCTGCTTATTTCCAAGATCTGTACCATTATAACTGTAGGTTCCATCATGAAGGTCAGCTTCCTTGAAATTCTGGCTGAACCTCTCATTAAGTGGGCCAAGCCTGTATATTGAATCAAGCCGCTGGGTTTCATTGATCCAACATTATGGCCTACCTGATGAGCAGACTGGCCTGATTTTTCTTCATCTTGACCTTCTTGGTGGGGTCTATTGCTTTAATGGTACTGATCATGTCCTTCACAAGTGACGTGTTGGCAGGAAAGATGGTCAGTAGGTGATCAGAAAATATTATAACGTTAGATTACATTGACATTAAAAGGAAAAAAAAAAAAAAAAAAAAACCGCATTAGAAGATCTAAAATCTAGGTGAATGAGACATCCATGATGGTCCATCAAGTCAACGATCTGGATCAATTTAGATCAGGCCCCGCCAGTACAAATTGAGGTCATTATGCCTACCGTCCGGTCATGGTTCTTATAATTGCTCACCATGTATCAGCAACGTTTTTTCCTTGATGTTTTGAAAATAGAGAAAAGCTGACGCTATTCTCACTCCCGAGGTTCGAAAGGCTGCAGGCCGCAGGATCTGGACAGTGGCGCATCGACATGGCCTGGCCCAAAAGTTAATGTGGTCCACTCATCAGCCGGGACACATGTACACCAAGTATACATCGTTGATAATCTTTAATACATGTGTGCTCCCCTAATCAGTGGACCTTCTCAAATTTTTGCCGTGGCATGTTTACAATAGGTCTCATTTGATGATGTCTTGAATTTCGCACACATGTGCCATGTGTTGGGTTTTCTTAAATAAGAAAAAAATTTGTTACTTTTTAAATAATAAAAAGTAAAAAATTGTGACTTTGATGACCATTTAATAGCGAATCACAGCGACTCTTGATTATGAATGAATTATTTTTTGAGACCCAAAGGCCTATGTTAAAGGCACAAAAAAATTCAGTGTTGCAGCTTCTCATTGATTCATGTCATTCCTGATGACTCTTAACTCACAAAACGTACTAATTCTCTCCCTAATAGATTACACACAAATTTTAGTGTGGAACTTCTCTAACCTTACCATGATTAATGTGTTATATCCACACCAACTATCAATTTTTCTAGATCATTCTAAAACACTCATACACATCCCAAATACCACACACACATAGAGTAGGAGGGATAGAATTTAATAACTACTATTGAAACCTTCTTAGGATCCACTGTAAAGTTTAAATGCCACCTAAACTTTTCAAAAGGTCACATTGGACTGGATGGAGGGAAAACACAAATATTAGCTTGATCAGATCCTCCAGTGCCAATTTTTTTTTTTTTTAAAAGAAAAAAAAAAAAAAAAAGGGCTTTCAATGATAGGCATCTATTTTCCACTGTTTCTTATAATATAGTCCACTTGAGATTGGGATCTGTCTCATTTTGTTTCTTATAATATAGTCCACTTGAGATTGGGATCTGCCTCATTTTTAGTATCATGCCTTAAAATGATATGGAAACATGGATGGATGGTATAAATCTAATACATACATCATGATGGGCCCCATGGAAGCTTCGCATGCCAACACTTCTGGTTTTCTTCTCTCACCGGAACGTGCTGCACCTCACAGCAAGCAATGGATTTCTTAACTTGTGAAATTTACATGGGCCCACCATAATGTATTTCTTAATTAGGTCCAAATCATCCATCAATTTCTTCAAATCATTTTAGGATGAGCATCCCAAAAAAGGTAGATCCATTGCTCAAGTCACACAATAAGAAATACTAGGAATTATAAGCTACTGTTTATAACTTATTAGGGCTATAAAAGGCTCTAATCAAGCTGATATTTGTGTTTGCCCTTTATCCAGGCCTACGTGATCTTATGAGCAAGGTACATGACAAATAAACTTCATTGTTGGCCCCAAGAAGGTTTCAATGGTAGTTCACTCAATCCTCACTTCTTTTTGTGGTGTGGTTGAATTGAGCTTTAAAGGTGCCTCACTTTTGGGTTAATATTCTAAAATGATATGGAAAATTGATAGACGGTGTGGATATAACATATAAATCATGGTGGTGTTGAGAAGTGGAGTCACATCTGGAGTCGCGCACGACCGGTCGTGGCCCCTGCTCGACTGGTCGTGGCCCTGACATGACCGGTCGTCGGGTCCTCTCGACCGGTCATGCAGACCCCATGACCGGTCGTGTAGTCTGCTCAACCGGTCGTGGTTACGTAGATTCGTTTTTGAATTTGATACGGACTGCGGATTTTTTAGTCGCCTTTTGCAAGGGTGCGAAAGAGAAGTTGCCTAACTTATAAATAGGTGTCCCTAGGGCTATTGTAGGGTTAAGGTGAATATTGAGGAGTTATTCTAAAGTATGGGCAAAGGGTTTTCTTTGTATTTCCAAGGGAGAGGTTAGTATATTGCCTTGTAATCTTCGTTATTCTTCATAGTGAAAGATTGCATCCGTGGTTTTTTACCCTAGTTTGGAGTTTTTCCACGTATATTTTGTCTTGTGGTTTGTTTGGATTGTTTTAATCTGTTTCTAATTTTTATTTCTTCTTATTTATCGTTTGTGGGTGAGACTTGAGATTGGATCTCGGTTCACTGCATTGTTGGCGTGCTATGCAACAACTGGTATCAGAGCTATTGGTTTAGTTCTATTGGGAGCGATGATGGAAGAAAGGAAAACTAGAATTGAGAAGTTTGATGGTTCAAATTTTACCTTCTGGAAGATGCTGATAGAGGATTATCTGTATCAGAAGGACCTCTATATTCCTTTAGGAGCAAAAGAGAAGAAACTAGAAAAGATGACAGATGATGAATGATTTTTACTAGATAGGAAGGCTTTAGGAATGATCTACTCTCTTTATCTAAGAGCGTCGCCTTCAACATATCCAAGATGAAAACTACAAAAGAATTAATGGAAGCCCTATCCACCATGTATGAAAAATTCTCTGCGTCCAACAAGGTTCATCTTATGAAACAACTATTCAACATGAAGATGTTAGATGGTGGGAGCATGACTGAACATCTAAACGAGTTCAATACAGTCACGAGCCAGTTGGAATCCGTTGGCATTGTTTTTGAGGATGAGGTTAGGGCGTTATTGATCTTATCCAGTTTGTTAGATAGTTGGGATGGTTTGGTGATTGCTGTGATCAATTCTTCAGGGTCAACAAAGCTGAAATTTGATAATGTGGCCGGTCTAATTCTCAGTGAAGAATATAGAAGAAAGACATCAGGAGTTTCAAGGGATTCAGGGAATGCTCTAAGCGTTAAAGGAAGAGGAAGATCGCTGAACAAAGGAGGCAATAAACACGGACGTTCTAAGTCAAGGAAGAAGTCCAAGGGACCGAAAGACAAATATGGATGTTGGCATTGCGGTAAGAAGGGGAACATGAAACTCGATTGGAGGGCGCTTAAGAAACAAGAAGGAATAGCTCTCAAGGCGGGAAGGATTCAGTGAATCTATCTGAGGAGAGTGACACAAAGGCGTTGATCTTGTCTCTTGATGCGAGGAATGAGTCTTGGGTTATAGACTCAGATGCTTCGTTTCATGCCACCTTATGTAAGGAAGTTATATGTGATTATGTGTCAGGTGACTTTGAGAAGTTTACCTGGGTGATAATGAGCCGTGCAGTATTGTTGGAAAGGGATACGTTCATGTCAATCAGAAAGACGGAACAATTTTAAAATTGAAGGATGTCAGACATGTATCGAGTTTGAAACGTAACTTGATCTCAGTAGGCCAGTTGGCCGATACTGGTTATGTGACGACATTCACTAGTGATTTTTAGAAGATTATAAAAGGTGCTTTGGTGATATCTCAAGGCAAAAAGGAAGGTACCTTGTACGTGACTTCAAGATCGTATAGTCCACTCGCAGTCGCATCAACTGGAGTGAATGGGCAGTTATGGCATCAGAGGTTGGGACATATAAGTGAGAAATGGATGAAAGTGCTATTGTCAAAAGGGAAGCTACCAGGGCTGAAGTCTATTGACTTAGAATTCTGCGAGGACTGCATGTATGGTAAGTGGAAAAGGATAAGTTTCAAGAAGACGGGAAGCGCTCCAAAGTCGCATCTGTTGGAGATTGTACACACTGATGTGTGAGGACCGGCATAGGTATTATCTATTGGTGGCTCACATTATTTTGTTTCCTTCATTGATAATGCTAGTAGAAAACTATGGTCTTTTTCTTAAAACATAAATCTGATGTATTTGATGTATTTAAGAAGTGGAAAGTTATAATAGAAAACGAGACAGGTAAAACAATAAAATGTCTCAGATATGATAATGGGGGAGAGTACTGTGATAAAATATTTGAGGAGTATTGTGCAGTAAATGGAATCAAACATCAGAAAACGATTCTAGGGACACCGCAGCAGAATGGTGTGGCTGAGCGCATTAACATGACCATCCTGAGTGCGCCAGGAGCATGAGGTTACATGCAGGATTGTCTAAGACTTTTTGGGCAGATGCTGTGAATACCGCTGCATATCTAATCAATAGAAGTCCTTTAACACCATTGGATGGTGGGCTACCAGAAGAAACGTGGACTGGAAAAGAAGTGAACCTTGTACATCTCAGAGTGTTCGGTTACACTTCATATGTTCACATTGATGAAGAGCACAGAAACAAACTGGATGCGAAGTCCATGAGGTGCACATTTATGGGCTACGGGTAGCATGATTTTGGCTATATGTTTTGAGATGCAGAAAACAGAAAAATCATCAAAAGAAAGGACATAGTCTTCAATGAAAAAGTGATACATAAAACAATGTGCAGGAAAATAAGGCCGAGAAAAAGAAATTTGTAGAGTTGGAAGAGTTATCGAACATGGGTGTTACAGCGCCACAGGATGATCATGCACATGAGCATTATAAGGTAGAGACGCATACACCAGTTGTGAGGAGGTCTACTCGGGAGAGAAGACCCACGGTCCAATACTCACCCTCCTTACATTATTTATTGTTGACAGATAATGGTGAACCAGAGTGTTTTGAAGAGGTGTTACAGTCAGATACACGGGTTAAGTGGGAGTAGGCCATGGATGATGAGATTGACTCTCTTGAGTCTAATCATACATGGGAGCTAGTCACTCTACCTAAGGGTAAGAAAGCTCTTCATAACAAGTGAGTTTACTGACTAAAGGAGGAGCACGATGGTTCGAAACGGTATAATGCCAGATTGGTTGTGAAAGGGTTTCAACAAAAGACAGGTATTGATTTCACTGAAATATTTTCACCTGTGGTGAAAATGTCTACGATTCGCATGGTCTTGAGTATAGTGGCTACAAAGGACTTACATCTAGAGCAGCTAGATGTTAAGACAACCTTTCTTCATGAGGACCTTGAAGAAGAGATATTTATGCATCAGCCGACAGGATACGTGGCACCAGGAAAGGAGAACAAGGTGTGCAGACTGAAGAAGAGTCTATATGGCCTGAAGCAGGCCCCGAGGTAATGGTACAAAAAGTTCGACAGTTTCATGTCGGAAAACGGTTACAGGAGATGTCATGCTGACCACTGTTGTTATTTGAAGAAGTTTAATACGTCATACTTCATCCTTCTTCTGTACGTTGATGACATGCTTATGGTCGGTTCAAGTATGAAGGAAATCTCAGATCTCAAAAGACATTTGCCTAGAGAATTTGCCATGAAGGATTTGGGAGCTGTAAAACAAATCCTAGGTATGAGGATAAAGCGTGACAGGGAAAACAAGAAACTGGTTTTATCACAGGAAGAGTACATAGACAAGGTACTTGATCGATTCATTATGAGAGGTGTTAAGCCGGTTAACACTCCATTAGCCAACCACTTCAAGCTATTTAAGGAGTAATGTGCAAAGACGCAGGAGGAACGAGACAACATGGCTAAAGTCACATATGCCTCAGCTATTGGGAGTCTCATGTATGCTATGGTGAACACGAGGCCAGACATTGCTCAAACAGTGAGAGTTGTTAGCAAGTTCATGAACAACCCCAGGAAGGAACATTAGGAAGCTGTGAAGTGGATTCTTAGATACCTGGTATGTACTAAGGATGTAGGGTTATGCTATGGTGGATCAGAAATCAAGCTACAAGGCTACGTGGATTCAGATTTGGTAGGAGATATCGACAGCAGAAGAAGCATTACAGGTTATGTCTTTACTCTAGGTAATGCTGCAGTCAGTTGGGTCTCTCAGTTACAGCAGATAGTATCTATCAGTACAACGGAAGCAGAATATGTTGCGGCTACAAAAGCGTGTAAGGAGATGTGTGGATGCAAGGTTTTATGGAGTTGGGTAAGAAGCAAGCAGATTGCAAGATGTACAATGACAGTCAAAGTGCAATACACTTGACTAAGAATTCAGCCTTTCATTCAAGGACCAAGCATATTGCCATCAGATATCACTTCATATGTTTGTTACTAGAAGATGAATCGATTGCTTTAGAGAATATTCATACAAGTGAGAATCCTGCGGATATGCTGACCAAGGTGGTCACACGAGAGAAGCTGAAGATCTGTTCAGCTTTGATTGGTCTTCAGGCTTGAAGATGAGGAGGTGGTGCACTCCGGATGAAGAAGACAAAGGTTTATGGCGATGTGTCTTCAAGTGGGAGATTGTCGAGAAGTGGAGCCACATCTGGAGCCGCGCATGACCGGTCGTGGCCCCTGCTCAACCGGTCGTGGAGCCCACTTGACCGGTCGTGACCAGTCGTGGACTGGCTCAACTCAAAGTCCAGCGAGCATCAATTTTAGGTTCTGAGGTTCTCGACCGGTCGTGGCCCTGGCACAACCGGTCATGGGGTCCTCTCGATCGGTCATACAGTCTGCTCGACCGGTCATGGTTACGCAGATTCATTTCCGAATTTGATACGGACTGTGGATTTTTGAATCACTTTTCGTAAGGGTGCGAAAGGGAAGTTGCCTAAACTATAAATAGGTGTCCCTAGGGCTATTCTAGGGTTAAGGTAAATATTAGGGAGTTATTCTAAGGTGTGGGTAAAGGGTTTTCTCTGTATTTCCAAGGGAGAGGTTAGTATATTGCCCTGTAATCTTCGTTATTCTTCATAGTGGAAGTTTGCATCCGTGATTTTTTACCCTAGTTTAGGGTTTTTCCACATATATCTTGTTCTGTGGTTTGTTTGGATTGCTTTGATCTATTTTTAGTTTTTATTTCTTCTTGTTTATCGTTTGTGGGTGAGACTTGAGATTGGATCTCGGTTCACTGTGTTGTTGGCATGCTGTGCAACAGGTGGAGCTAGGAGGTTTAAAACGTTAAAAGTTTTATTGGTGGTAGGGCTGTCAACGAGCCGAGCCTGGGGTTGGTCTCGACCCAGATTTTGAACTGTTTCGGACCAGGACGTCGCTGGCATATTCAAAATTCTCTGTTTTCAAGCCTTAGCCCGGCCCATTGACACTCCTAGTTAGTAGGCATCTATTTGGGAGAGAAAATTTGCATGTTTTGTGTGCTCGTGTTATCCACAATTGCATGTACTAGTGAGAAGGGATCGCAAAGGAATTTCTCGTCTCTTCAACACAGATAATCTGCACTCTTGATTTTATTTTAATTTTTAATTCAAAATGAGTTGCCCTTTATGAAAATAAATATCATGGAAATACATTACGAGAGATTTAAATGTCCTTTATTGCTTAAAAAAAAAATCTATCTTTGGATGATTTTGAATCACATATTTTTCAATTATTTTTTTTATATCATTATTATTATTATTATTATTATTATTATTATTATTATTATTATTATTATTATTATTAGATAGTTTTGAAAAGTTGCAAAAATTTTAAATGATAAACTGTTAAAATAAAGAAATAGAAAGTGTTATGGGTAAAAATGGACTTACTAAAGAGAAGAGTCGGCTCGAACATCTCAACGGGACATGAGGTCGGCCAACGCTGGTCATGACTAATGAGCTCCTCAATGGCCAATGTAGAGATGTCGGCCAAAACCAGTTCGGCCTCGGCACCTCTGCTCGGCCTTGCCAGGTCAGCTTAGTCTTGGCAGCATAGCTCCGCCTCAACAGGTCTACCTGGCCTCGGTAGGTTAGCTCATCCTCGACAGGTCAGCTCTGCCTCGGCAGGCCAGCTCAGCTCGGCTGGTCAGTCCGGCTCGGCCTCGGTCAGTTCGGCTCGGCCAGATCAGTTAGGTACGAAATTCTCTCTCAGTAACATACGATATGAGTAACTACCCACGACGTAATTCTTGTGTAACTGCTGGCATCCATCACTCCCTGACATCTCGTGTAATGGCTGAAATTGTGCCTAGAATTATGGACCACACTGTCCTATCTTCACTATAAATAAGAGTCTCATCTACATTGGAAGGTATGCAACATCTTGCACTCTTCCTCTACCTTTCAACTTAGACCCAGATTCCCTTGACCTGACTTAGGCATTGGAGGGTCCCCCGGCTTATCCAGGGTCTCCTTTGTTAATCCCTTGTGTAGGATGAAGGTCCCCCAGAGGCACGTCGCACGGAGTGGAGTGTGATCCAGATTTTGTCATCAATATTTTTAGCGCCGTCTGTGGGAAACATAGTAAAAGACCGTTTCTGCTCTACCAAAAAACTGCAATGGCGAAAGCAAAGAAGAAAACTCTAAATGTCATTGTTGCAGCTTAGTGAGAGCTCTTCCCCTCAAAAGCTCAGCTCAGCCAAGTCGGAGCATTTGTTGCGGCCAAGTCAGAGCTCTTCCTCTCTTCCTGGAGTATTTGCTGCAGCTAAGCGAGAGCTTTCCTGAAGCTTTTGCTGCAGCCACGTCAGATCTCTTTCTGAATCATTTGCCGTAGCCAAACCAGAGCTCTTCCAGAATCATTTGCCGCAGCCAAGTCAGAGCCCTTCCTCTAGTGTCATACTGTTATGGGTAAAAATGGACTGACTAAAGAGAAGAGGTCGGCTCGGACATCTTAGCGGGACATGAGGTCGGCCAGCGTCGGTTATGACTAAATGGCCAAGGTAGAGATGTCGGCCAAAACCAGCTCGGCCTTGGCAGGTTAGCTCTGCCTTGGTAGCTCAGCTCCGCATCAATAGGTCTACCCGGCCTCGACAGGTTAGCTCAGCCTAGACAGGTCAGATCGGCCTCGGTCAACTCAACTCGGTCTCGACATGTCAGCTCAGCTTACCCTCAGCAGGCCAGCTTGACTTCGGCAGAGCAGCTCGGCCTCAACAGGTCTGGTCGACCTCGGTCAGTGCTACTCGGCCTCAGTCAGGTCAACTCAACCTTGACAGTTCAGCTTGGCCTCAGCAGAGCAGCTAGGCCTCATCAGGTCAGTTCGGCCTCGACATGTTAGTTCGGCCTCAACATGTCAGTTCGGCCTCATCAGGTCAACTTGGCCTCAACAGGCCCGCTCGGCCTCAATAGGTCAGTTCGGCCTCAGCAGGTTAGCTCGGCCTCAATCAAGTCAGCTCGGCCTCGACAGTTTGGCTTGGTCTCAACAGACTCGCTCAGTCTTTAAGGGTTAGCTCGGCCTCTACATGTCAGCTCAGCTCAGCCTCAGCAGGCCATCTTGGCCTCAACAAAGCAGCTCGACCTCAATAGGTTAGTTTGACATCGATCAGCTTAGCTCGGCCTTGACAGTTCAACTTGGCCTTGGTGGAGCAGCCCGACCTCATCAGGTCAGCTCGGTCTCATCAGGTCAACTCGGCCTCAACAAGTCTGGTCGATCTCGGTCAGCGCAGCTCGACCTCAGTCAGGTCAACTTAGCGTCGACAGTTCAGCTTGGCCTCGACAGAGCAGCTCGGCCTCATCAGGTCAATTCGGCCTCAACAGGTCAATTTGGCCTCGAAGGGTTAGCTCAGCCTCAATCAGGTCAGCTCGGCCTTGACAGGTTAGCTCAGCCTCAACAGGGCCACTTAGCCTTGATTGGTCAGCTCGGCCTCGACATGTCAGTTCGCTCTCGGCATGTTAGTTCGCCCTCGACATGGTAGCTCAGCTTGACCTCAACAGGCCCGCTCAGTCTTAACAGGTTAGCTCGACCTCGGTATGTCAGTTCAGCCTCGGCAAGTCAACTCAGCCTCAGTCAGGTCAGCTCGGTCTCGACAGTTCAACTTGGCCTCGGCGGAGCAGCTCGGCCTTATCAGGTCAGCTCAACTCGGTCTCAACAGGTCCACTCAGCCTCAGCAGCTCTGCTCGACCTCGGTCAGCTCAGCTCGTTCCTAGTCAGCTCAGTTCGGCTTCGGTCAGGTCAGCTCAGCCTGAACATGTTAGCTCGGCCTCGACAGCTAACCTCGACAATAAGGCTCATCGGCCAACTCCGACCTCGACATCAAATACTGAGTGACGTATAGACTAGAAGACATGGGGGGCTCTTATCCCGCCCATTGGATGTTAAACGCATGAATGTCTACTACTCCCGGGGACTCAAGAGGCCCTTTAACCAGGAGCGCGTCGACTGATCGACCTACTTGACAACAGTGACCTCCCTTTTTAAAAGGGAAAAAAGTCTTCTACTATGGAAGAACTTTCCCAGATCGGGAAGAAAGTCTCTTTTTCTACAATCTAAGCTACACGAACTACTGAGGACTTCTCTTAATGTAAGAAAAAAACAGTCCTCACCAGTCGTCTAACCCTTAAAGAAGAGGTCGGACCACTAATTGGTAACGCTACTCGGATCGCGCGATCTACAATGAGGATCTCTTAGTGCAAGAGAAAACAATCCTCCTAAGTAAATTGCTTGGCTCCTCATGAAGGGGTCATTGCAACCAACCCATCTGTTCAACAAAAGCAAATGACAAGATCAACTGTGAAGGAAGAACTCACTCCAACGCTCTTACTCGGCTAAAATGTCCGACCTCAACAAAACCAACTTACTTTCCAAGCCCGCTACGCGAGCTCGAAAGTAGGGGGCTTACTATTATGGGTAAAAATGGACTGACTAAAGAGAAGAGGTCGGCTCGGACATCTCAGCGGGACATGAGGTCGGCCAGCGCCGGTCATGACTAATGAGCTCCTCAATGGCCAAGGTAGAGATGTCGGCTAAAACCAGCTCGACCTCGGCACCTCTGCTCGGCCTCGACACCTCTGCTCGGCCTCGACAGGTCAGCTCAGCCTTAGCAGCACAGCTCCACCTCAACAGGTCTACTCGGCCTCGGCAGGTTAGCTCGGCCTCGGCAGGCCAGCTCGGCTCAGCTGGTCAGTGCGGCTTGGCCTTGATCAGCTTGGCTCGGCCAGATCAGTTAGGTACGAGATTCTCTCTCAGTAACACACGATACGAGTAACCACCCATGACGTGATTCTTGCGTAACTGCCGACATTCCTTGACATCTCATGTAAATTACGGACCACACTGTCCTATCTTCACTATAAATAAGAGTCCCATCTGCATTGGAAGGTACGCAACATCTTGCACTCTCCCTCTACCTTTCAACTTAAACCCAGATTCCCTTGACCTGACTTAGGCATCGGAGGGTCCCCCGGCTTAGCCAGGGTCTCCTTTGCTAATCCCTTGTGTAGGACGAAGGTCCTCCAGAGGCACGCTGCACGGAGTGGAGTGTGATCCAGTTTTTGTCATCAACAGAAAGTATACAAGGCAAAAGTTTATTCGAGGTGCAATTTTTCCACTTTATAGGTCGAAGCTTATATTTCTCCAGTTTAAAAGATGGGGCTTATTATATCATAAAGGTGGATTTATTGTAACCCTTTTGAAAACTAGTTTAACAACAGTAGCCCAAGATAGTGACATTGTAACATTTTTTAAAGCCTATCTTTAAGTGTGTTTACTTGTTTCTACTTCTTTTATATGCTTGTACTCTTACATAATGTTGACACCCATTAAGAGAATCTTTTATTCGTTCTCTCTAGAATAAAATATCGTTAGTGGATCTTGAAAATATGATGAGTTAGTTTTTAAAAATAATAGAATTGAGATTACATATTTGGACCTCATGAGCCATTTGCTATAAATAGATGTACAAGATGATATAGATACAAATAGTTACAACTATTGTTTGAAAATAAAATTCAATCTTTCGGAGAAAATGGAGGAGAGAGAGGAGCTTGTTGAGATTATTTTGGGACTGGTTGTAACATAGAGAGTTTCCTATAATCATGCGTACCTATAATTAAACATTCACACTTAAGCGTAATTAAACAAGTGCTCAAATAACAATTCTAAACACAAGCATGTATGGTGGTTCAGTTTCCCTACTACACTCCCGGTGGACACACTCAACCCATGAGTATACCATATTAAGAGACTTTAATTAGTTTTCTATAGGCTAACCAACAACAACGATCAGAATCTAAAGACCTACATTTACTCCCATCGGAGGATCCCATGGAAACTAACACGTATGCATCCATGTCCGGTGGCCTAGAGAAGGACTTTGATTTGGGCCCTACATAAGAGCTATAAGGTCCTATACAAGAAACTAATTGTGTTTGACAATTCAAACTCTTACACTCAATCCTACACAAGCAAGGAGTGTATATGGACCCTTACACAAGATAACTCAGTTCTTGAATTGAGCCCATTTTGTAGCACCTTCTCGGGTTGTTTGATCGATGATCTCTCGTACTTCAATAACCTCTCATTTGTTCCCCAATCATGATGTCGATGCTTTGCCAATACTTCAGCTCTAAGATCAAACATCTTGTATGTGATGATCCAATGTAGTAATCAAGGTGATTGGAGGTTGGGTAGAATCTCCTACAACTAATGAGAAGTTGTAGAGCTTAGGGGATTCTACTTAATGAATACTCTATAATTTAATAGACACTTAGGTTTACCAATAGAAATTGTGTCTAAACTCTAAAGAGAGCTTGAGATCATGGTCTTCTTGTAGAGAAGTTTGGAATGTTCATTAGAGTGAAGAATCACTAACAAGAGAGCATTGATCTCATTGGGATAGAGCCTAGGAGGTTTGGTAGAACTTGGGATGTAATAGAGTCTCTAAAATACCAAAATCCTTCATGTTCACAAAGATTTCGTTGCCTGATTTATAAGAAAAAGGCTCAAACGGATCTATAACGGATAGTCTTCAGTCGCATCGAGGTATGTTCGGTCGCACCGAATTTGAAGCTCAATCGAACTAAATTCGACGGGAAAGCTCCTAGACAATTTCAAGAACTTTTTGTTACACCAATGATGGCTTCGGTCACACCAAAGGTAGTCTTCAGTTGGTCCAAATGTGACACTCAGTGGAAGCTAAATTACTCAGAAATATGTCTCAGCTTGCTGTCCTGTTTTAGCTGCTTTCGGTTGGACAGAAGGTTTCTGAAATTGTGTAGTCTTTTCAGCAACCTAAATAGGACCTCTAAAGTCAATCTAAGAGTGGTCAATTTAGGCTCTATGGCTTAAGAGATGATAAAAAAAAAGTTTTACCTATCAGGTTTAAGATCATTTAGAGGTTTAGGTTGTTTTTTGTCAAGGGTTAGGGTCAACAAAGCATTGTATATATATGTTCTTTGCTCCTTGATGCTCCACCTTCACTCGTGTCTTCGGTCTTTAGCTTTCGAGGGTTCAAGTGGCTACATGACACAAGGACTTGCGTGATTAACAAATAAGGCGCATATATCAATGCACTAACAACATTATTATAATATAAAAGAGGTCGATCCTTTAAAAATGATTAAATCATGGGGAACCATATGAATCTAGAACAATTCGATTGCTGTGAGGGGAAGTGAGCGATATTCCAATTTAGTGCTCAAGCGTGAAATTATGGGTTTTTTTTTTTTTTTTTCCTAAAGCTCTCTAAGAAACCAACTTATGGCGAAGAAAGATTAGAAAGCCCGACGTAGAATGGCTGTCATCGGGGTTGTTAGCCCAATTAGCATCGGAATAAGCAACAAGAGGAGGGCTCGTGAAAGTGAAGTCAATATGAAATAGTGCCCTTGAGAAAGCCAAGAATATGTTTGACTGCCAACTAATGCGTCTCATGAGGAGTATGCATGAATTGACAAACTTGATTGAACACAAAAAGTAATATCTGATCTCGTAAGGGTGACATACTGTAGGGCACCCACAATAATCCAATACTCATGAGGATCGAATAAAGGATCACCATAATACTTAGAGAGAATAGAGCCTGAGATGACCGGAAGCATAAAGGTTTTGCTTCATGCATATTTATGCGATGTAGAAGATCCAAGACATACTCCAACTACATAAGATAAATGTCAGATGCAGTGCAATTAACCTCAACGCTAAAAAAGTAATGAATTAGTCTTAAAATTTTCACCACAAAAGGTGATTGAGATTAGAAAATAGAGAGACAAGAGTTGTTGAATGGTGTTAGTGAGAATAATGCAATCCATATAAGTGAGAAGGAATATCAATTCTGCAAACATGCATCAAACAAAAAACCAGGTATCCACATTGGAGGCCACAAATCCGAGCCTAAGAAGATAGTTGGTGAACCAAAGATACCATGTATGTGGAGATTATTTAAGGCCATAGAGTGCTTTATGTAGTTGATGCACATGATCAAGACGAGAGAGATCCATGAAACCTTGAGGTTGGGTCATATATACCTCTTTAGTAAGTACATCATGCAAAAACACATTTCGAACATCAAGCTACCTGATAGGCCACCCATGATGTAGGCTGACAGAGAGAACCCGCTTTATCATAGCATGCTTGACAATGGGACTAAGGGCCTGTTTGGTAACACTTAATATTTTTACTTAATATAGAATCCGGAAAGCATTCTCCGTTTAGTGTTGTTTGTTAACACCGAATGTGGAAAGCACTCTGTAATTTTTGCTAAATTTTTTCAGCAATAGACGCCTAGCTTAATGGTGAATCCAGAAAGCTTAGGGTAATTTTTTTTTTTTTTTTAATTTTTTTTTTTTAAAAATAAAATCCAAAATTACCCTGAGCTTTCTCCTTTGCACAATACACGACCCAACTTTTAACGCATGACACTTCTCCGGGCCCACTATGATTTATGTGTTAGATCCACACTGCCCATCAACCTTTTTATATCGTCCTAAAGCATGATCCCAAAAAATGAACTACATCCAAAGCTCAAGTCGACCACACTATAGAAAGCAGTGGGAATCAAACGACTACCATTAAAACCTTCTTACGGTCCACTGTGAAGTTCATTTATCATCTAACCTCTTCATAAGGTCACACAAACCTGGATGAAGGGAAAACACGAAAATTAGCTTGATTAGAGGATTCTGTGGCCCCAAGAAATTTTTATTGTAGGCACCCAACTCTTACTATTTCTTGTAGTGTGGCCCACTTATGTCTTAGATCTGGCTTAAAAAAAAAAAAAAAAATCTTATTCCCTTAAAATGATATGGAAAAATGAATGTACGGAGACATCATGGTACGCTCCATAGAGCCCTTAGACATGAACATTCATCTCCAACTGTATCTGAGTGGGGTAGTATGCAATCCCCACCCGGATTTGGGGGAGCGCATTAGGTGAGACCCTGGATACAGTTGAGGTGGGTGGGACCTCAAACTATGGGCCCACTAAGATGTATGTGATTACATCCACACTGTATATCCATATTGAAAGCTCATTTTAGGGCATAATCCAAAAAATGAAGCAGCTCCAAATCCCATATGGATCATGGTAAAGGAAATAGTGGTGTTTAACCATTAAATACTTCTTATGGGTCACAAAAGCCTTGGATCAAGATGATATTTGTGTGACCTCTTCATCTAGGTGTTTGTGTCCTTATCAACAGGTTGGATGGCAAATAAAAATTTTGGTGGAATCCATGAAGTATTTAATGGTGAGAATTAAATCATGACTGTTTCCTATGGTGTGGTCCGTATAATTTGTGTATCCACTCCTAGATTTTGGGGGTTTAGCGGTTTGCGTGGTGTGCCACATGCCACCAACCTTGGCCCTTACCTTGGGTGCCACCTTAATGAATATATTCTATATCCACTACATCCATTCATTTTTTTCAAATCATTTTAGGGCATCATACAAAAAATGAAGTAAATCCAATTATCAAGTGAGCCATACCATATGAAACAGTGGTGAGTGACCATTAATCAGCCACAAAAGTTCTAGGCCACGTGAGATTTGGATCATCTTTGGGATCATTACCTAAAATGATTTGGAAAGTGGATGGATGGCATGGATAAAACACACATTATGATGGGGAAGCGGATTGCGTGGTGTGCCTCATGCCACCGACCTTGGCCCTAACCATGGGGCCCACCTTGATGTTTGTATTCTATATCCACTCTGTCCATCCAATCTTTCAAATCATTCTAGGGCATTATATAAAAAAATGAAGCAAATCCTCATGTTATCAAGTGGGCCATACCATACAAAATAGTGGTGAGTGACCCTTAATGGCCAAGAAAGTTCCTGGCCACATGAGACTTGGATCATCTCATTTTTGGGATTAATATCCCTAAAATGATTTGAAAAATGGATGGACGATGTAGATAAAACACATACATTATGTATGGGGGCCACACGATACCGTCCAATAGCTAGGGGCTACTGACATTGTTCTAATGCAATTGGGATCCATCGAGGTGAGTGGGACCCTGACCGTGAGGCCCATTGTGATGTATGTGACTACATCCATACTGTCCACCCATATTGAAAGCACATTCGTGGACATGATCCAAAAATGAAGCGAAAAAGTAATAAATGACCATTAAAAATTTCATGCGGGCTACAAAATCATTGGATTAAGGGCCCGTTTGGACGGGGGGATTGAAAGGGAGTAGGTTGTAATGGGGTGGATTGCACAGAAATCGATACTCTTAAATGTAAGTCAGTGGATTGTCTTCAATCCCACTGTATTAGATGATCTAGCGTGCAATGGATGGGTATGTTTGGCAGGGCCAGCGGATCCAGCGTGTTGCCACCTAATTAGTGGGTAAGCACGCTGTCTTGGCCTTCGTACACGTAAGAGGTGGGACCCACTGGATGGACGGCTTGGATCTTGCAATAATTGTACTACATGTGCAAGTGTGCGACGAGTCCATGTACCGGATGGACAGGGGCCCAGCATGCCTGGGATATGATATGGTGGAGCCACGACACGACTTGCCTGTAACCCAGTGCTCTGTGGGGCCCACCAGGATTTTTAGTTACATCTACTCCGTCCATCTGTTTCACCAGCTCATTTTAGGGCATGAGTCAAAAATAGAGGAAGATCTAAAACTCAAGTGAGCCCTAACATGAGAAATAGAAGAGATGGAAACGCTGACGGTTGAAATCCTCCAAGGGCCCACCGTGATGATCGGATGCCATCCAAGTTGTTCATAAAGTGATTCCCACCCGGATGAAAGGAAAACACAAATATAACCTTGATGAAACCTTCTATGATCTCCACTAAGGTTTCAACGGCTGACGTTAAGTTCTCAACTGTGGCCTACTTCAGTTCCGGATCTCCCTCATATCTGGGCTCTTATCCTAAAATAAGCTTATGAAAGGGATGGACGGAGTAGATATAACACAAACATCATGGTGGCACCGTAAATCTTTGGGTTCGCCTGGCGAGGTGCTGCGTGGAAGGAAACAGATTGCTAGTGACCCTCCCACCAGGGATATCCTCGGTGGCTGGTGTTGTGAGGCCCACCATGAAGTATGCCAGGAGTGTTCATCTGTACAAAACTACCGTAAAAAATGAAGAAGATTAAAATCTCAAACAGATCATACTGTTTGGATCAGTGCAATAAAGCTGAGTGCCTGAGTATCAAGCGCTAACCTCTGCCAGAGTATCAAATAACTTTTCACGAGTAACCTCGCAAAGATGCTTCTAGAACACGGAGGCATTTGCTTGGTTTTATAAAACGAGCAGGGTTAATTTAGACATTTCACACCTAACAGCCAGCTCTGCTTCGACTCCCAGCGAATCCAGCGGTAAATCCTCCGGACTACTGTCCGCTTATTTCCTCGCCCGGCCAAACACGTCGTTGCCCATACACCCTTGGATTAGACGAGCTAATCCCATGTATTACGACCTCCCTTTCAATCCCCCCGTCCAAACGGGCCCTAAGATTATATTTGTGTGGTCTCTTTATCTGAGAGTTTTTATGAGCGGGTTGGCAAATAAACATTCCGATCAAATTGATGAAGTTTTTAACGGTGGGGATTCAATAATGAATGTTCAACAAGGGCAAATGTGTCAAATTAACATATTTGAAACATTTTAGACGTTACTTAACAAACGGGTTGTTCTAAATTCAATACTACGTTTCCAATTTCAGATTCAGACTTCGGAATTTCAGATTCAGACTTCGGACTTCAGATTTAACAAACATGCCCTAAATGTTAAATTGTAGTCAACCCTAGTTAATTGATGAAAACCATTGGTAACTATACACGCCTTGTAGTGTTCAATAGACAGTTTTGCAATTCAAACACTGGTGAAGACGGACGAGCGATAGCCCATCGTGAGGATTATAGAGCTGATGGTGTCAACACTCTCGGACCGAAAAGATAGCGTCCCAAAGCTCTGAATTAAGCAGCGAATGCAAACAAAGAAGAATACTGACGAAGAAGTAGGAATCTGGAGAGTTCGGACGCAAGCAGAAAACCAACGGTGTTGATCGGAGAATCAATGATGTCGATGAGGCTGATCTCGATCACTGTTGGAGCCAAAGTGTTTGGTGGTTAAGAAAACCAACAATGTCGGTGGATAGCCGTATCGATCGGTGATGAAGACAACTGACGCTGCCGACAAAGCTGCCATGCGGGTGACACCGTGCGTAGTGCTGAAACGAGCAGCAGTGTGGAGATCTGACTATCGGGTCAGTCGGCTAGATGTTGCCCACTGGATTGAACGGGTACGATTAAAGACGAAATGGCCTTGATAGCATGAAAGCTTTACGAATAGGATTGAAATTATGTCGTCTAATGATGTACAAGATATAATAGATATCAACCATTTTAAAATCAAATTTTATCAGGCTGTCATTAAATTCTCCAAATGAAAGGAGATCAACGGTCACACACGCAAATATATCCAGAAGAAAGACCATCACTTGATCGTAGAAGGTTGATGTGGAAATTTCTTCCATTTTTGGATTTTTGATTTTTTTTTTTTCTTCTTCTTTTATTATCTTTCTTTTGTCATCCAAACGGTTTATAAGATTAAATGAAAACACGGATATTAGCCTAATCCAAATCTTCCATGGCCCATGAATCTTTCAAATCGTGAGCTTATAGTTTCTACTTTTTCCCATGGCCAACCCCCCTTGAGTATTGGAAAGATGAACGGGCTAAACCGATGGAAGGAGTCAGTGTCATAGCTAGAGCTGTACACGAACCGAGTTAGCTCGGTTAACTCGCACGACTTGACTAGGCTAGAAACTGAGTTTGAGCCAAGTCGAGTTGGTTTTTTGAGTTTGAAATTTTTTTGCTAAGTTTGAACTAGACTGAACTCAACTCAAAACTTGAATCCAACTTGGCTTGGTTCAAATCAATTCAACTCAAATTAGGTGCACTTAGTATAAATTTTGTGTGTGTATATGGGAAAAGGTACTATGCAGTCCAGCTCATGGGAACTTCATGAGGTCTAGCTGTGTGGGCCACATTGTGATGCGTGTTGAACATCTACCCCATCAGTTAGATGTACCATTCCTTGGTGGAACTTGGTATTAAAAATCAAGTCAATTGATGACTTTTTTGGGCCACACCACGTGCAAAAGTTGAAAGGGGTTATTGTTCCATTAAAACATTCGTAATCATTTTTTGGGCCCACCGAGCTATGGTTTACAAATCTAGCCCATCCATTATGTGTGCCCCACTTGGATGAGGGGTCAGACCAAGTTTCAGACACATCCAAGCTCGACTCAGCTCAAAAGATCAACCTCAAGCTCGGCTCAAGTTGGCCTGAGTTGTTGACCCAGATAAGCCGAGCTGCCCAATCAAACTAAGCACTGAGCCAAACTGAGCCGAGCCGCACCTAGATCGACTCGGTTCAACTTGTGTACAGCTCTGAGTCACACCAGCACGCAGTGGGTACCACGGAGGTGCCGACTACAGAAACTTCCTCTAGGCCGGAAGCGGAAACGGATTGGCTACTCCCCCTGCCACCAGCCCCGTGGCTGGTGGTCGGTGCTCTGTGGGCCCTACCATGACGTATGTGTTTCATCCGTTCCATTCATCCATTTTTAAAGATCATTTTAGTACTTTATACCAAAAATTAGAGGTATATAAATTTCAGATGGTCCACACCATATGAAAACAATAGTGATTGAATATCCACCATTAAAATCCTCCTAAGGTCCACTGTACTGTTTATTTGGCATCCAATCTGTTGATTTGGTCATACAGGCCCAGATGAAGGGAAAAAACAAAAATCAGCTTGATCGAAAACTTTTATGGCCACTAAAATTTTTTAATGGTCTACGCTCATTCAACTCTGTTTCCTGTAATGTGGTCCACCTGAGAATGGGATATATCTCGTTTTTGATTTCATATAGTAAAATTTTCTGTAAAAATAGATGGACGGCATGGATGAAATACAACTTCATGATGGGCCCATAGAGCACCGACCACCAGCCATTGGCTGGTGTCAGGGGAGTAGCCAATCCGTTCCCGCCGGAAGCGGATTGCGTACCGACTAACTCAGTAGCGTACTGAGTAAACTTTGTGGGGTCCACCCTGGTTTACATACTTTATCTATTCCGTCCATTCATTTTAACATATAATTTGAGGGCTTGATTTAAAAAATGAAGTATATCCAAATCTCAAGTGGACCTCACCACCGGAAACAGTGTGAATTGAAATTCTATCGTTGAAAGTTTCTTGGGGCCCACAGAAGCTTTGGATCAATTTGATATTTGTGCTTTCCCTTCATCCATGTCTTTGTGATCTTACGAACAGGTTGGATGAAAAATAAAAATTACTGTGGGCCCTAGAAAGGTTCCAATGATGGAAGTCATTATTCCTGCCGTTTCCTGTGGTGTGGTCCACTTGAGCTTTGGGAATAATTATATTATGGACTCAACCACTAAAATTATCTGGAAAAACGGATGGACGGCGTGGATAACCTACATACATTCACGGTAGGCTTAACTGAGTTTACTCAGTACGCTAAAAGCGTACTGAGTAACGCAGTACGCAATCCGATTTCCTCTAGGCCCAGGCAACAGGGGTCATGCAGCCCAATATGACAATGAGATGGAATGAGGTGGAAATGGGCCCGCTGACCCAACCTTGTTGGGCTAGAGCCTATGCCCGTAATTAAAGTTTTTAGCCCAAGGGGCATGTTTGGGCTTGAAATTAAGTCTGTTACCTGAAGCTGGGCCCCGCCCGTTGGGCCGTCCAATCTAGGCTCACCCTTACATTAATATGATGAGATTTCCAAAGGTTTAGAGTATACCTGGGAGAAAATTCTTAAGACTGAACTGTATGGGCAGCATGTATCACTCCATGGGTCCCACACGATGAGTTGGGTAGATGAGTTAGTTGTCTATCTTCTCGTCGCTACTATAAGTAAGTTGTGGTCCAATAATCATGCTTCAGTGATTATTTTGATCTTTGATTTTTGGAGTAGTTTGTGTCTATGTGAGCCGTTTAAAATTTTCTGTCCAATGTTAAAAATTCATCTATATTGATCAGGTGGACCATATGAGTGCAACGAAAGAATAAAGGCGAATGTACACATGTGGCCCACTTGACGAGTGGATCTTCTTGATTGTCTGATGAGTGTCCATGATTCTGCAAACGTATGCGGTGAATGTGATACTCGATGTCCATGTCGGATGAATGTGACGCATTGGTCATCTGTTTTCTAATCATCCGTCTTTTTACAGAGATGGGGTCCACCTGATGAGTGAACGTACGGGATGAATTTTCATCTAAGGTACATTCACAGTGGGGCCAGCCTGATGAACAATTCCAGTCTCTAGGTAAAATCTACACTAGCCTAGGCCGGTGAAGGGCCAAGACAGACAGGCCCGAGAGATGAATTTGCGAGGCACAAATCCAGACCGTTCACCCACTTTTGCTCATGGCATGAGGTGATGCCCCACCGTGGATGTAATGTGCCTCAAAAAACAAGCGACTCAGATGATTAGTTGGGCTATGGGATTAGGAATAAACCAAATACATGAAGTGCATACTCTAAATACGTGATATATATACAATGACAAAGCCTTAAGAAACTATAAATGGGCCGGGCTGTTGTGGTTCAAGGCCGGTCCCAGTTCCCGGACCTGACCAGCCAAGCCCATCCCAAAAGTGGCCATGCAGAATTTCGGTGGACCATCCTAGCCATTTGATAGCCCTGTGAGATATTGACATTATGCAGTGCTGAAACATGAAGAACCACTCATCATGTGGGCCGTGTCAGTAGCTGAATATAGGCCATTGGTCATCTTTCTAACCATCCCTTCACATGTGTGAATTCCTGATGAGCTGAACCACCACATCTTCTTAGTGGCACCTACAACTGCATCCTACACTCGTGCTATATATGGTGGCATGTGTGCTTTAACCCCTTGATACATACGTTTGCTTGGATATTTTCAGCCAATCGCCAGAAGCTTGAGTCTCTAGAATCTTCCAGGTAGGAGATTTTGGTGTTCACGGGCCATACATGGTTGGGGCCATCTTATCAATGGCTTGGATCAATGAACCGTAGGCCCCACCTGTATAAGAAGGTATACAATGGATGCAATCTCAGTAGATATTTTTGTGCTGTACGAAGACTACTGCCACATGATCAGGCCCCACTGGAATAACAACTTAGGTTACACAAGAGGGGCTTCACTGATACATTCCAAATGCAAGTTAAGCTGCTGTATGGGGCCATCTTGATGTGCATGTGGATTCCAAACCTTTTCTCGTGCACATGGATTTGTAAGGCCTAATTCCAAAATCCAGCCTACTCTATAACTCAGGTGGGCCACACCAAATGGAACTATCGAGGACATTGGAAGGTTGATGCTTGCCAATATATCTAGGTGAGTGAGAGACCAGGTTTTTACGATAGAGACTCTCCATATATAGTTCGTCACGACAGTAAAAGTAAACTTTAATAAGCTTTTGGACTATATCGAAGTGAAAAATGATGATTCTCCTAAAATACTTTTATGTTGAGGGTGAACTATACTTTTAATTGCAACTGATGATGATAAATTTGATTTTTATTAGGATGTATTATTGTCTCTAAATTAGGCTGACTAGATAATTGTATAATGGTCATAAACGAAGAGATCACTTCCATTAAAAAAGAAAAAAGTTTAGAAATTTCTAGATCTATCTTTCAATTGCAAAATAATTGGTTACAAGTGCATACTTAAGATTAAAAGAAAGACATAATACAATGAACAAATATAACACACAGTTAGTTGCTAAATATTTATATAGAAAGAAGACATTGATTACGATGAAAATTTTTCACTTGTTATAAAAGGTTGATGTAGAAATCTGGTTAGCCCCTTCTAGACCTGCTTAGCTGCACAAGGAACGGACAATGAAGACCTTGACTAAAGCAGGGGACCTCCGGTGCATAAGTTAGGAAAAAAAATCTGAGTCTAGTCGAGTATTGAGGGTTTAGGGCTAAAGATAGTGCGCATCTTTCTTCATTTGAGGTATTTCTATTTATAGTTTTAGGAGACGCGATGGCGTAAAGAAGATATTCCTATTTGGTAGGTGCGTATTGTAGAGGGATTCAGATCCCAGACTAGTAAGAGGATCTTCCGAGATCCTTGCCAAAGATCTCGGGGTTTCGATTGTGTCGTGGATATCCTCCGAGATATTTAGAGAATGCCTTGTTTGGATCTCTCTTGAATAGAGTCTGGTTTTGTGAGACCAACAAAGACATGCAATGGGAGGCCGAGGTGGCCTTGGCCGACCTGACCTGGGAGAGATATGTCACTTGGAGTTGTGCCGACCTGGGTCACGCTGACCTGGGTCGTACCAACCTGGGTCACATCGACCTGGATTACACCGACTTGGGCTATGTTGATCCGCCTCTTTAGTCAGGCAAAAGGACGAGACATTCATGAAGAACTCTGGAGATCTTGGAATCATCGGAGGTGGTGCTCTTGTGGGCATGTTCTTTTGTCATGGGTTTTGAGTAGAAAGCGGGTTCTCGACAGAGCTTCTCGTCGTCGCTTGTTTAGTCGAGCGTATAAGGTTCCGACCTGAACTTCTTCTATAGGGCAATCCCTTTTTCCCCATAACATAAAATTTCCCTCAATTTACACGATTGATGTAGAGCGGGCCGCAAATACATTTTTAGCATGGCTCGACCAAAAGAAGTCTGAATAGAAGTTGAAGTAGTTTGTCGAAACTGTATCCAATCCTACATAGGGCATGACATAATTGGCTCCAGGTGTGTTCATTTGGAAAAAAAAAAAATCAAATAGGGAGAAATTGCCATTATATAACAATGTTTTTAGGGTCAAACGGCCCCCTGTGCGGGCCGAATTCACCCGTTTCGCAAGAAAATGTAAGCCTACGGTTCAAATTTGTGATTTTAGAAAAAAATTGTTATTAAAAAAAAAAACCATTTTCACCATATTTCTTTATTTTTGTAATTTTAGAATTTTTGTCTTTTTTAAAAGTTGCTTGTAATATTACCACAAATACTCTGATAATATTTATTTGTATGTGTTTTTTTGCAAATTAAGCTTTAGAGAGAAATTTCTACTATTTTGGTTATTTTCAAATTAGGGTTTGAACTTTTATTATTATTATTATTATTATTATTATTATTATTATTATTATTATTTTTTAGTGGTGTTAAAAAAGTATACACATTATTCAATAAAATTATCTGAATTTTCTCTCTTATTTCTTATGGACTCAAGAACTATCTTTTTTAATTTAAAGTTTTGATTGGTTGAGAAGACAATGATATATATTCTTCTTCTTTGTTACAAACCCTTTCCAAAGTCAAAGATTTTATTTATTTTCACAATTTTAAACTTATACCAAAATATGTAAAAACTGCATTTATTAAATAATGATCTAGATAAAAACACACACATATAACAGTTCCTCTATCTAATCCATTGTGTTTTATGTATGAAATCTATTCCATTCATTAGGAGCAAAAGTGTGGGGCCTGGTGCAAAATATCAGCTTGATCCACAACTCTGGTGGGTCACACTGCAGGAAACAATAGCGGCAAGCCAACAACAGGTGTAAGTGTGGAGGTCACCGTGGTGTGTGTCTCCCATCTAACCCGTTGATCAGGTAGGCATTATAAGGTCGAAAGGATAATCCAAAATCCGGCTTCATCCAAAACTCAGATAGGCCACGCTGCCTGAAGTTCAAGGTTTTAGTCTTATTTTACATCATTGCTTGTGACGTGGCCGACGAAGTTTAGGATGGAGCTGATTTTTATTAGGAGATTTTTTACTTTGTACGGTGGATATGATGCCTCACGTGATGGACAGAGTAGATTTCACACGAAGCTTGGTTGCTCGACCGCATGCAAAAGTGTAGTCGAGGATTCCGTTACCAAATAAGCCACGTGTCCATTTCTCCTATGCTAGCAAAGATGCGACATGATCCTGACCGTCCTTTGGTTGCTTTTATGTAACCAAGAAATCTATTAATAGCATTCCGTTTAACGCTGCAATTGGTGACCACCAAATGGACGGTCAGGACAGAAAAATTATATATATAAAAAACTACTCCATGTTCAGCCATAAAAGGGTAGCAATTTGATGACTATGATCTTCCGGTCTTCGAGAATGCATGACCGGTGGATCATCGGCTGCACAGACCTCATGCCACTTGTCTGTATGAGCTAACCATCCGATCCACTTAATTGTATCGCTAAAAAACTGAAAATGAAAACTATACCTTTACACTAATTGCAAACTCTAAGGAGAATACTTTACAAATAATTAGCTTGGATGATAAAATTATGACATCCAACCCGTAGAACAGGCCCACTCTACTATGACCATGTGGCATACCAAAACTCAAGTTGATCTAATCATAAGGTGAGCCACACCTAAAACCAAACTACGACCACCCAGAATTGGACTCGGGTCATGCATGTAAGTTGCAATTGGGCCTATTTGTTTGGACCCATCGTGGCATGGGCCAAATTTGGGCAAAGTTGGTTTACGAGGCAGGCTTGGATATGACTCAATAAAAATTGTTTACTGTCGGCTATGAAATTTGAAAAGACCGATACTAACGTAATTCACCAAAATCGGGACAGGGATAACATAATTCACCTAAAAAGGGATGGACGGAACAAGGGAAGTGGGTTTTTTGCAACACCCATTACAGGTGGCCCGAGATATGTGGGGGTCCACCATAATGTATGTGCTTTATCCACACCAACCATTCATTTTTCCAACTTCTTTTAGGGTATAAGTAAAAAAATAATACAAATCAAAAGCTCTAGTGGGTCATACCATATAAAACAGTGACAATTGATCATCCACCTTTGAAAACTTCTTAGGGGCTAAATTTGTGTTTTACCTTTGTCCAAGTCTGTGTGACCTTATGAACAAATTGGATGACAAATAAAACATAACGGTGGGCCTTAGGAAGTTTTCAATAGTGATGGGCATTCAATCCCCACTATTTTCTATGGTCTACTTAAGCTTAAAATTTGCAACATTTTAAGCTCATGCCTTAAAATGAGCTTACAAAATAGATGAATGGCATGGATAAAATACATAAATTACGGTGTGCCACAAAGAGCTTGAGCCATGTCGTGACACGGGGATATCCATGTTGCCTGTGCCGAGGCTCGGGGGATTGCATGCTGATTGTGTACCGTATTTATTATTATCGACGCTCTAAGTAGCCATGTTAATGCTCGTCCCCACTCTTTAGGCCCCATGATGTATATATTTTATCCATGTTGTCCATCCATTATTCCAGCTCGTTTTAGGGCTTGATTCCAAGGCAAATCCAAATATGTTGTGAACTATGCTACTTGAAACATTGGTGATTGAATGTACCACCGTTAAAAACACTTCGGTCCACAAAATTTTTGGATCAAGCTTATATTTGTATTTTCCTTTCATACAGATCCATGTTATCTAATTAATAGGTTGAATGGAAAATAAAGATTACAGTGAGCCCTAACAAGTTTTTAATAGTGACCATTCAATAACCACTGTAATCATGTGGCATATAATCTATTTGAGATTTCAATCTAAATGATTTTCTGGCTGGTGCCATAAAATGACATGGGAAAATAGATGTCAGGCATG